>JAABLK010000127.1:0-55450 GCA_012295415.1 Phytophthora chlamydospora | reverse complement strand
ACAAGGTGAACCACTCAGCAAACTACACGGCCGTCGGAGTACCCCCTCCGTTAGTCGGTGTCTGGGCGCAGTGCGTGTGAGTTTGGATCCCTAGAAATTCTAGCGGATCTGCTCCACCACAAAATCTTAGGAAGCAAGGATTCCCAAGGATGAGCTGAAGCTGGGGCTGAAGGGTATTGCTTTGGGTTTGCCACGAGAGATGGCTACCTTCTCAGTGTAAAACAAAGAGTCCGAGACCAATGTCTGGTAAAGATTTACGCCTGAGCTGCCACTCGAACTCATGTGACTTAAAAAGCCTATCTCCTCTCCACATATATCCAGTCTTCTAACTCCTCAAGCGCCATACCGGCTAGGAGCGACTATATTTGCGAATTTCAAGCCTTCCCAGCTTTCAAGTACGACGATGAGGCACTGCACGACCCGCGTCATCGAAATGGCTACCTAATCGTTCAATTGCCTAATTTTTTTTAAGCGGATTGCTCGAACCCGTATCTCTCCGAATTATAGCCAATCAAAGGCGATATTCGCATTTGTGACGGTCGCCCTTTCTATGTTGGACCAAATTGGATTTCAGCGAATCGAATCCCGCCAAAAGTACACAAAGTGGTCCACATCACGTTACAAATGCACTACTGTCAATATCGTTTTGATTGGCTATAAAGAATAGTAAGTGATCAAACTGGCACAAATGGCCATTTGGCGGATCGCAGAAGGGCTACAAACCAACGGAGGCATTCATGGGCAGCAGCGGGTGCACTTGCGGACTCCTGCCGTGCATCTGCGTAGGAGACGTCGAAGACGCGGTGGATTTCTCGGCGGACATTCAAGACGCGCAATCCTCGGGCCCCGGTGGCGCAATGTCGGCGAAGGCGAAGCTGCGCCAGCTCTTCGCGGCCGACGCCACGTCGCAGTGCATAAGCTGCATGATGCTGCCGTGCATTTGCCCCGCAGAAGACGATAACGCAATACTCGGCGACGAGGAGACCACAAGTGTGGAGGCTGCGAGCCCGCTGGCCTCAGACCAAGACGCAGCTGCTGCTGACGAGAAGACGGACGAGTACGGCCGCGTGCGACTAGGCCCGGCTCCCATCGAGAACGAAGAGCAGCGAGAAGGCGACGTTTGGGTCGCGAAAGAGATCAAACCTTTGCTCAAGCCGCATCAAGTGGAAGGCGTACGGTTCTTACAGTCGCACGTGGCTGCTGGCCGTGGATGCATACTGGCAGACTACATGGGCCTCGGCAAGACGCTGCAAGTGATCACAGTTATTTATTCCTTTCTACTGGACAAGATGACCGAGCAAAAGCAGCACAGCAAGTGCAATGACAAAAGCAAGACGGAGCCGACAAAGATGGAAGGGAAGAACACGAGCTGCGAAGATGAGGAGTCCCCGGCGACGGTGCTTGTGCTGTGCCCAGCCATTTGCTTGCCCAACTGGGATGCCGAGTTCCATAAGTGGCTGGGCGCCGAGGCACGCGCGCGCTGTCCTGTTCTAACGCTTGACTCGTCGACGACGAAGGGCACCACCGCAGGACGACTGCGGCTTCTGCAGCGCTGGAAGCGCGACGGTGGCGTCCTACTCATGGGGTATGAGATGTTTCGCGGGCTATTGAACCCGACAACTACGCCGACGAGCTGTGCTACAGAGGGTAATGCATCCATTCAGGTTTGCTCGCGTATGGCTTCAGCCACAATGGAAGTCATCAGTACGTCCGCTCAAGAGACGGCTAAGATGCAGCATACAGCACGAGAGTTTCGACGGCTGCTGTGCGCCCCGGGTGCGGATCTCGTCGTGATGGATGAAGGCCACCGGATGAAGGACCCAAGTTCGTTACTGTGCCAGAGTGTGGCACAAATTCAATCCCCGCGACGTCTTGTGCTTACTGGTTATCCTGTGCAGAACTCATTGTCCGAGTACTGGTGCATGGTCAATTTTGCGCGAGAGGGTTTCTTGGGTAGCTACGACGAGTTTCGAGCGAAGTACGAGCGACCTATCCTGGAGGGGAACACGGCACGCTCTCAGGAACTTATTGAACATCTACAGAGCGTCGTGCTGCGCCGAGGCAAGGCGCTGCTACGTTCTCAGCTGCCCCCCAAGATGGAGTGGATCCTGTACTGCAAGCTATCACCGGTGCAACACCGATTGTACTGCGACTTCCTCAATTTTTACGGCGATAGTGGTTCCCCCGCAGGAGCTACTGCTGACCTGTTGACTGCCTACGCTGCTCTGCTACAAGTGATGAACCACCCGGACATCATTTACTCAAAGCTCTGTCCCTCCCAGGAAAATGGCTCGGCGCTGCTGCTAGAGGATGAAGACGAATCCAACGACGCTCTGTCAGCCGTTAGCGACACAAATGGTTGGGCGTGGGAAAGTGAAGCGCGCTTGCTGGAAAAGCAGCAGATCGCCGCTGCGCAACGACGCAGGAAGCGCCAGAAGCTGACGGATACGCAAAAGTCCTACGAGTGGGCACGCCCGGTAATCTTTGGCGATGGAAGTGAGATCGGTCGAGGACTGGGGACACCGGTATTAGCGCCAGCGGTGCCAGATATTTACCGCACGGAAGTCTTGGAAAACAGTGGTAAAATGGCGGTGCTTTTGCGTATCGTGGAAGAGAGCTTTGCGTGCGGGGACAAGGTGGTCGTGTTCTCCCAGAGTGTTCCTACGCTGAAGGTTATCTCTGACTTCCTCCGAGCGAGCGCCTTTAGTCCTTCACGAGCGGCGGACGACGCTTCCAACGCACGAAAGCGCTCAAAGGAAGGAAACGGTGCTACTACCAAGCCCAAGCGCCGCAGAATCGCTCCTCGCCCGAATCGTGACCCGGCTGGAATTTTGCGGAAGCGTCGAAACCAGGCAGGGTCAAGCAGCTCGAGTGCTCGTAAAGTTTCAAGCGCCACTACAACAGTGTCCAGTACAGCATCAAACGAGTGGTTCTTGCAGATCGACGGCAGCACGAACGGTGCTAAGCGCATGGAGTACATTCAGGTACTACATGGCTTGCAACTGCTGCTCACACAAACATGACTGTCTACTAACATGTTATTGCACCAATCTTCCAGCGCTTCAGCTTGGTCAACTCTCCGGTGAAGCTGCTTTTGGTGTCGACGCGTGCTGGCGCAGAGGGTATCAACCTTCACGCAGCGAATCGCCTCGTACTATTCGACGTTAGCTGGAATCCGTCGAACGACCACCAGGTAACAAAGCAACAGCAAAGCATCGGTGCCAGGTGCTATGATGATGCGCGGCTAACTAATGCTCTCCTGCTTTTGCTGTGGTTAGTCGATGTGCCGATCGCATCGCATCGGCCAGGCCAAGACGGTGCACGTGTACAGGCTTGTGAGCACGGGCACGATGGAGCGCATGATTTACGAGCAGCAGATGAAGAAAGTGGATTTGTCCACGTCGGTGGTGGATAGCCAGGATCTCGTTGACCAGAAGAAGCGCGCGGCAAACTCCGCTAGCCCCGCGGTCGCAGGCTTACCGAATAAGGAGGCCGCCAGTGTGGTTCCGTTCAGTGGGTTTCTTCAGCCGCCCATCGAAGCCGACTACGACAAGGAGCTTGCGGTGGATCCGTCCGTCATCGAAGCCGATGACGTCTTGACAACCTGTGTCAAGAAGCTGGGGCGCTGGCTCGAAGACGTTCATCATGTGCATGAGCCCTTGGACGACGATGATAAGCAGCCCGCTCAGAGCGGCCGCCACGCTAGCGCGAAGCCCCACTAAATACACTGGCGGTCAACACTGCAAAATAATACTGGCTTCCTCTCTTGAATTACCACGCCTTTCCTTTTTTTTTCACTGTCGAAAAATCGCCGGAAGCTAAGCGCTCAAGACCTGGAACAGCATGACTCGGCGACCGACTGTGGGCGTGGACGTGACTGCGCACAAGGAGGAGCGCAACGTGACGGACGCCAAGAAGAAGACCAAGCTGCAGGTGCGCTACTACGTAGAGCTCGTCGTGGGCCCGCCGCGGGAGAGCCACACGCGCTTGGGCTTCTCCGGCTCCTTTCAGGCGCTCATGCGGCTGCACCGCGAGTTCGTGCAGCGCTACGTGGAGAAGCACGGCGACCCTCACGGCGGAATGCTCACTGGGCGCGAGAGCTTCTTGTCGACATCGTCGTCCACGTCGCGCTCGTCCGTGTCCTCGACGTCCAAGGGGTCGCCCACGTCGCTCTCGAGCCTCGTGCGGCACACGTTCGGCCTCAAGGAAAAGGCCAAGAGTAGCGTCGGCGACGGAGAGCTAGACGTACACGGAACTACTACGAACCAGCACACGCATCGCGCGCACCACCACCAACACCATTACCCAGTTGCCTCGGAACTGCCTGGAATTGTGCCATTCCCCGTCCACAACAAGATACTGGTGCATCTAGAGAGTGGCGAGGCCAAGGACGACGAGAAGATCGAGGCTCGCAATACCGCTCTGTTTGAATACTTCTCGCAGCTGTTCAATTCAGACGAGGGCGAGATGTATCTGGAGCTAGTCCACCAGCGTGCGCAAGAGCGAGCAGAAAAGAACAAGACTGAACTTGCGCATAATCAATCGGAGGACGGGGCCGAGGACGCAGCATCATCTCACAGCAGTGGGTTTCTCAAGATACTGGGGCGTCACCCTAAGACCGAAGACGTCAAAAGCAGCAAACACGTCGAATTCTTTGAGCCCGTGTACGTGCGCGCACGGGGGAAATCGCGTGGACGCAGACCCACACATCGCACTTCGAGGCAGCAACAAGCCCCATAAACCTCAGGCTTCTTTTGATCGAAGAAAGAAGGCCACCAGAGAAGAGAATAAAAACACCCGATGTTTGCCGAGGCCAAATGAATGGACTTCCTTCCAGTAAGTAATTGGAAAAATCTCTTATTCGTTCTGAGTATCTTCCTCACCACCTTCACTATCCTCCCCCATCGATGCTTGTGCGTCCGTGTCAAGAAAATCAGAGGGATATAGATCGTCTAATGCCTGCGATAATTCACTTGATGCCTCAACGCGAATGGCTTCGATCGCTGGAGGCGACAGTGTTGGGTCCGTGAATGGAAGGACGCCAGCTTCTTTTGGTGCAGTAATCTTGCTCAGCGCTGCATCGGCAGTGCTGTCGACTAAAGCCATAGCATCGTCCAGCAAATCTGCTGACAGCTCACTGTCAAATTCTTCGTCAACATCGAGCCGCAGGGCACTCTCAGCAGCAGCCAGTGTTTGCTGCTGCATCGCTGACATCTCTTCATCTGAAATTTGTTCGACAGCCTTGATCTCCGCGAAGTCGTACGGATTATCACTAGACTGCTCACCAAGTCCAGGGTCTGCTTTGGGGTAGACGAGTTGGTCCATTTGCAAGGAGCTCTCCTTTTCACATTTCTCAGTTTCAGAAACGCGAGCAGGATCGGCATTCAACAGGATTACCTTCATAAGCTGGGTGTCGTAATTGCCTGGAATTTGCTCCACAGATCGAGCGCAAGCAGTGACTGGAGCTTCTGTGTGCTCAATGTGGCTGGTCATCCTCTCTTCCCGGAAATGCTTGTCATTTTGCTTGAAAGTCGATGCCTGCGATGCAGAAATGGGGGTCTTAGCAGTAATTTCGATGTCCAGTTTCGCGTCGAGGCGGCTAATTCTTGAATCTGGTGACTGTGTGCTCGAAGCCTTTGTTATTGTCTGTCGTGATGTTGCTCCACTCGGGCGAGTTCTAGCAGCACTAGAAGGACGGGGCTGTCTCGGAGACGCCAATGTTGGCCTGCCTGGTGGTTTTGGTGCCGAAGATGCTGGCGGCACACTTGCCAAGGACTGGGTAGCTGAAACCATACCAGAGCGGGTTGGGATAGCGTCAGCCTTGGGCGATTTCAGCTTCTCACGTTTGATTGAAGCTATCGTCTCTCTCCGCATCAGTTTCTTCATCTCTTCAAGTGCTTGGGCCAGCATCATTTTTTGCGTTGGGGACGACGAAGTATGTTTTCCAACACTTTCGCTAAACTCTCGATCGTATGTTCGTTTGCGCTGCTCAAGAGAGAGATTGCTCTGAAGCAGCTCCACTCGTGACTTCAGAAACCCGACTTCTTGCTCCAACTTGCGTTTTTCGTGGGCAATAACCTTGTTTTCTTGCAGTAACTTGGCAATCTGAAGTTTGTTGCTTGCTTCTGCTTCTGCAAACGCGACTAGCTTCTGCTGATGTGCCCCCCATTCAAGGCGCTGCCGATCCAAGAGTTCTTGGTGGTGCCGCAATTCCTCATACAGCTGACTGCGCTCTTCCTCCAGCTCCATGAGATTTGTGCTCTTCATACCGCTACGAAGGGATTGCATTGCTTCTTCGTACGAGCTGAGTAGTTGGGACTGTTGGGCGATCTTCTGCTTCAATTTCTGCGTCAAAGTGTGGAATTGGCGATCACGCTCCGCCATTTCTCTTTGAGCGACACTTCTACTTGTGCTCAAAGGTCTGTCGGCACCAACAGCCTTCGCGTGAAGCAAGGCCTCAATTTTCTTGTCCTTCATTGCAATGATTTCTTCAAGTCGACGCGCATGTGCGAGAGCTTTCACTCGCTTTTGCTGTTCTTGAAGACAGGTGGCTTTTAGCTCGCTCTCGGCGTCGAGTAGCCGGTAGTACTCATCGTGCAGCTCGGCTTCCTGCAAATTCTTACACTTGCTGGTAAGAGCCGACGACACGCTAGATGGAGTCGCCATTTGCTTCATTGGAGGGAACGAACGCCCAACATCGTTGTACACTGCTCGAATCCGAGCGTGAACGAGCTTTTCGCCTTGTCGCTTTCGCCTCACCCCGACACCACTTGAACGGGATTGAGAATCAGCGTTTCTTGGTGTAGACCGCATTCGAGGGCGCGCACTGGCCGGTCGCGCAGGTCTTGTAGGTACAGGATTTCCTGTCTTGGCCATGAAGAATTGAGGCGACTCGGTTGGTACTGGCCTTATGACCCGCACGCTGCAGGGACGAATTGCATCTTTGCTGAATCGTAGCCAATAGTTGTTCTGTTAGACGATGCAAGCTTGTACAGTGCCAGTACTCTTCCATGGTAACTTACCTTTTCAAGTGCTCCAGGTACTCTTCGTAGCCTTCCAAGTCGATCTAGGAGCAGTTGCATTAGACACGTGTGGGAAGTGAAGAAAGCTTTACACTCATGAAGACATGACACAAAACACCATACCCCGTCTTCATCGCCATCATCCATAATACCCTCCGTGTCAAGTCCCCTCCTTCCCCCCGCACGCTCTTCCCCCCCACTTTCAAGGCACGGAGAGGACTGCTGCACCTCGGCGCCTGCTTGATGCCAGCTCATGCTGGAAGTGACCCTGAAGAGGTTGGAGAGGTGATAAGAAAAACTATGAAACGCTGTTCATTTTTAGTTCAATGCTTGGATCTGGCAGCAGACAGTGAAGAGCGAGATTTCAGTCGAGCACTGGTATTTCCACTCGCGGAAGCTGCCACTGTACTGCGCATATACTGCATTTCCACTTGGTACTTGGCATTCAGCTGGGCGCTTGACCTCTTCTTCGTAGGAGATGGGGCCGACGATGGCCGGTAAGAGGAGGATACAGATCGACTCGCGGAATGGCGCCCGACTGGCAGAGAGAATTCGGGCTGCCGAATCAACTCGGCGCTGCGTAGTCCAGGAGAGTTACCAAGGCGAAACCATCCGTTAGCAGCTCGATTGAGATACGGCGGAGCCTGTGCAACACTAGATCGCAACGCAGAAGCGTGAGAGCATGGTGTGGTTGAGCGTACAGGCAGTGGAGCGTCGACAGTGATGAGAACTGGGTCGTTTTCTTCTGTGTTCGGGTCTGATCCCGTCCGCAGTGTCAAAGGGATGCGATCACCGGTGGGAACATGATCGTTTTTGCCCGATTCGGCCACGTCCTTTCCGTTCGATTGTTGTTGCCTTGACACCGGAATGGATCGATGGTACTCAGCCAGCTTGCGATTCTGTTTGTGGTTTGATCCGAAGACGGTCAAGGCCTCGATATTCATGGCTGATACACCTCGTAGAAAGATGAGGCGGAGGTCTTCTTCCAGCTTCTGGCGGCAGTTTTGTGACTCGGCTAGTTGGTATTTCGCGTCGTCGATTTCCTGTTGAAGCTGCAAAGCGAAGTCATTAGACACGCTTTAGTTGTACCGAGAAATACAATGCTAGGAGTAGATGATACCTGTTCGATTTCGCGTTGATACCCCTTCGACATCTCGACGATTCGATGCTCATATCGATCTTGTTGATGTTCGAGCTGCTTCTGACGTACTTCCCCTCGTGCGGACTCTTTCCAGTCGCGGAAGCTTGCACGCTGCTGACGTTTGCACGACTGAACCAGTATGTGACGAAAAGCACAACGTTTTGCTTTCGTGCGTTGAGCTATCCCATTCCATGCCCTAAAACATCCCGCTAGTGACCGCTCACCATTCCAGCGCATTTGCTACAACGTCGAAGTTAGTTGATGGCAAAATGTCAAAACAAGCAAATCCCGAGCTTACGTTTAGTCGTGATTGCTTGGCCGTGAACGCCGAAAATCGATCTAGCAGGAGATCGCGATGCTTTGTTTGTGCCTCTGCTCGAACCAATTGCTGATTCAGTTCCTCTACTTTGCTCTACAGGTAGCACAATAGGTTACGCATTATTGTCATTGAACAGCCTCGCAAAGTGAAGGAAAAAAAAACTACTTGAAGAATCTTGACGTCGTTCGTGTGAGCTGCAGACAGCTTTATACGCTCAAGTGCTTCAGTTCTCGCTCTCTTTGCCTTGAGATCAACGAAGGTCCGCTGTTCAGCCGTATCAATTGTCAGACGTCCATGTTATCTTTCACAGTTAACAACGATAATTGCACACGATCTTACCATAACTGATCGGCGGGTGGCTTCCTGCGCTGCAGCCATTTGAGTATCAAGCAGTGAGATGTCGGCGTCATTAAGCCCACAATTGCCTTCGGGTGGTCGCTTTTGCTCCCGAGGTCGGAAGCGACTTGTAATCAAAGGAGACACCGCCATCGATGTCGAGGGCAATTCACCGCTTTCTTTCTTGACAGTCTGCTCGAATTGCTTTGCTTTATCTGAGCTGACGTTGTTTGCCGTAGTGGTGCTAGAGTAGACCACAAGTTTCAAGATCAGCATCATCGTCTATCTACGAGGAGACGGGCTGACACGTACCTGCATTTCTTGGGCGAGTTGAGGTGGGTTGAGCTCGCACTATTGCTACCGAAGCAAGCGCTTTCACGGACTTCCTCGGGTTCGTCCTCCTGCTTTTCATCGAGATCCTTGTCGCTATTGCCGTAGAGAGATCGCGGAAGTAACGCTGGCGTCTCCGGCACCGGCTCAAACTCGAGCTTCGACATTTGCCGCCGCATTTGCCGCCATTCCTTATCACTCAGCTCTGGTTCCGACTTCATGCTCGCACAGCAAGCAGTCCGATAGCTTGGCGTGCTGCTCCTCGCGCCAAGGACCGAAAACTAAAAATACGTAATGCAACCGCCCACAGCACAGTCGCCTGCCAAAACTGCAACAATTCACAGCACCATCGCCTGTTGCTGCAAGATAGTGCAACCGAAGCATCGAGCTCGAAGCTGAGCTCGCCGACGTCACGGGACTTCACAACAACAAGACCAAGCGGTGCACAAAATAAGTTTACGAAAGAACTTCACGAAATATTCATTCTCGATAGCTTTTACCGCTATCTATAATGTTTCGATGGACTTGCAACTGCTGAACTTACTTCGCCCGGCAGGAATCGTCTTCACAGACGTCCATCCTGCAACGCGTTTAGTTTCCGCCACGAAGACGCAGCACCAGGTGCAGCGTCGACTCCTTCTGGATGTTGTAGTCGCTCAGAGTGCGGCCGTCCTCCAGCTGCTTGCCAGCGAAGATCAGACGCTGCTGGTCAGGCGGGATGCCTTCCTTGTCTTGGATTTTCTGCTTGACGTTGTCGATCGAGTCCGAAGGCTCCACGTCGAGCGTGATCGTCTTGCCCGTCAGCGTCTTCACGAAGATCTGCATACCACCACGCAGACGCAGCACCAGGTGCAGCGTCGACTCCTTCTGGATGTTGTAGTCGCTCAGAGTGCGGCCGTCCTCCAGCTGCTTGCCAGCGAAGATCAGACGCTGCTGGTCAGGCGGGATGCCTTCCTTGTCTTGGATTTTCTGCTTGACGTTGTCGATCGAGTCCGAAGGCTCCACGTCGAGCGTGATCGTCTTGCCCGTCAGCGTCTTCACGAAGATCTGCATCTTGACTTGAGTTGAGAGGGTTTCCTTGGAAGTGCTTGGGTGTTTCCGAGCGAAATGGAAAGTGAGCGGTCTGGGGTATGCGAAACCCTTCGCGACCATCACTCCGAGGGATCTTCGGCGGTTTCTTCCGCTCCATACACAATCCAAGTGAATTTACCCTCGTTCTCTGGTCGACCGCTTCATACAAAATGCAAGTGAATTGGCAAACCCGAGGTAGGTCCAACCCAGACCCTGGGGGAATGGATCTGAGAAAATTTCTGATAATTTCATTATCAGGTCAGTGGCGTGGACCACAATTGGACACATCCTGTATTGTAGCATACCAAACCTCTTGTATGTCACATTGCGAGCCCTCAAGCGAAAAACATGGAGCGGATCCTGCGCCGTGGCTCGTCGGAGCCTAGCGATGTGGGCGAGGGCAGCGCGCTGAAGCTCCCTCAGAACGTGGAAGACACGCTGGCCAAGGTACCCACTCACCTGATGAAAGTCTTCCTTAAGGGGTGACGCCTTACCGATTTTCCTGTTGCTGCTGCGTGCAGGTGCTGCCCTCGGAAGATGTGCTGGACCGCCCGGAGTTCGACGCGCGCGAGTTCATCAACCGGAATTTTCCGGACGAACAAAGTCTGGGTGACATAGGCGACTTCGTGAGCCGTCTCCGCGTGCGCATGAAGGAGCTGGACGATTCGCTCTCGCAGGCGTCGCAGGACCAGAGCCTGGCCGCTCACCAGGCGCTCGTGGACTTGAAGGAGGCAAAAACGGCGACGCAGCAGCTCTTCCATAAGATCCACGACATCCGTGGGAAGGCAGAGCAGTCGGAGGTTATGGTCCAGGAGATCTGTCGCGACATCAAGCAGCTCGACTACGCCAAGCGCCATTTACAGACCACGCTTACGGCTCTGAAGCGGCTGCACATGCTGGTTAACGCGGTGGATCAGCTCGAGTACATGTCTTCACAGCGCAGCTACCGTGAGGCCGCTTCGCTGCTTGAAGCTGTTAATCAGCTGTTCACGCACTTCGACGGCTACACCAACGTCAGCAAGATCGTCGAGCTCCACAAAACGGTGCGCACGCTGCAAGAAGAACTCGGCGGTCAGATTTTTGCTGACTTCAGATCTATCGGGCCAATGGAGTCACTGGAAGAAAACTTTCCGTCGGAAGAAGAGCGGAAGGCTGTTTTTACAAATCTCTCGGCGGCTTGTGCCGTCGTGGATGCGTTGGGCAACGCAACTCGAGAGAAGCTCATTCACTTGTTCTGCGATGAGCAGTTGCAGTCTTACGAGAGGTTGTACGGCGAGGGAGGCGAATGCTCTGGCTTGCACCAGGCTGAGACGCGCTACACGTGGTTTTACAACCTGCTAGCCGCTATTGACGATCGCTTGAACGCTGTATTCCCAAAGCATTGGCGAATGGCCAGACGGATGTGCATAAAGTTTTGCGAGTGCACGCGAACACATTTGCTCGCACAGATTGGCGTGCACACACCGGACGAAATGGACGTGACGTTGCTGCTGAAATCTTTGCAGCGAACGCTCATGTTTGAACGCAACGCTGCTCAGCGATTTGAAGGCGTGGTGGAAGGTGAAGAGCTGGAGGAAATTGAGTTGGATGAGAACGGCGAGGCTATTGATCCCCACTCTGCAGAAGGTATTAAGCGAAAACATCGACGCAAAAAGCGCGAGGCTGAGCGCAAGGCACTTGAGGAAGAAATGGAGAGGAACGGCGAACTAACCGGCGACAACAGCCAGAGTCTGCCAACGATTCGGGGAATGATATCTCGTTCGTTCGACCCCTTTATGACGGCGTATGTGGCGCTAGAGCGCAAGAACATGGAGCAGATGATCAATGAGGTCATGAGCGCCGAACTGGTGGATCGGAATGGTCAGCTGCCCGTGTTTTCGAGTTCGGTGAACATGTTCGCCTACATCCGCAATTCGATCAAGCGGTGCACGGCTCTGACGAACGGTCAAACGTTCTTCGATCTCCAGAGCGAGTTTAAACACTGTTTCCAGCTCTACTCGCTGCGGCTTCTCGAAAAACTGCCTGCTGCGTCAACTGGATCGATGGGCGGTCTCGATTCTTCCAGCAGTGGTGCAAGTAACAAAGTGAAGCTTGGTGATAAACAGGAAGAAGAACTGTGCTTTGTCATCAATACAGCCGAGTACTGCGCTGAGACGCTTCCGTCTCTGGAGGAAGTGATTCGGTCCAAGATTGACAAGGCGTTCAGCGAAGCCATCGAGCTATCGCAAGAAATCGATACTTTCCACGACGTGGGTGCTGCAGCCATGAAGTGTGTCGTCGCTGGATTGGAGACGTCGTTAGACGACGAATTGACTGCACTCCACAAGGTGAACTGGCAGACTTGGGAGGCAGTGGGCGACGAGAGTTTGTACGTGACCCAAATGGGCGAGAAGCTTCGGGCGTTTGTGCCGGTACTGCGCCAAATGCTATCTGGGTTGTATTTCACGAACTTCTGCGATAAGTTCGCCGCCTCCTTCGTGCCCAAGATCCTGCAGGCCGTGATGAAGTGCCGAAAGGTGAACCAGGTGGCGACCCAGCAACTGCTGCTCGATGTGTACGCGCTCAAGACGCTGTTCCTTCAGTTGCCCGTGTTGAACAACGATGCGTTCACGTCTTCGTCCTCATCAACGAGCGCGGCTACGATCCCATCGCGCTACACAAAATTCGTTACGAACGAGATCGCGAAGGTGGAAAGCGTGCTCAAGCTGATCGGCACGCCGAATGAGATGCTGGTCGAGAGTTTCAAGATCATGTGGCCCGAGGGCACCGCAGAGGACTTCCAGAGTATCATGAGCATGAAGGGTCTCAAGAAGAGCGAACAGGCAGGATATCTGGAGACGTTGGGCATGCAGCGCAAACCCGCAGGCAAGATCGCCGAGATGGAGGGCAAGATGAGCGATATGACGGAGAACTGGAGGAAGAACATGCAGAGCCTGGCCAAGGTGCCCTTCAATTTCACAGGTGGCATGAACGCCAACACGCACCACCAAGGCTAGCGAACGAATGGCTTTTATCGATACTGAGCGTGTGTTGCTGAAGATAAAACAGAGAATGCTGAGGTTTTCAGATTTTGGTGTGGGTTCATCCAACCTTTCTGTAAAAAATGCTAGTAGAACTTGGCTCTTCGTCGCCTGTACGCTTGCCACGCGGTGTAGTGCGCAGTGGCCCCGGTCGTGTCGGTGATCACGGTGGTGGTGGTGCCTCCGCTGGTGCCTGCCGTGGAGCTCGTGGAGTCGTCTGTCATAGGGCAGTCGTTGTAGTCCGAAGACTTGAGCGTCGCCTTGGATGTGATGCCTTCGTTGGACGTGATCTTCACTTCTACGTTCTCCAGGTCGATGGCTTCCGAAGGAGACACCTGGTAGAACGAGGTGACACCGATGACGGCGGCCTCATTGCCATTGATCTCCATCGCTTTGATGCCATCGCGCGAGTTGGGCACTTGAAGCGCGAACCACTGCGCGTTGCTGCCTTCCTTCCAGCAGAACTTCTCCTGTTCGTCGGGGCAAGCTGTGAAGTACCACGAGATCTCGGAAATGCGCGGGTCTCCGCCAACGACCGTGTACCATAGCTCCGTGTTCAGGTCCAGGTTGCCGTAGCCGCACTCGTAGCACAGATCCGCCACGAACGCCGTGACGGTGCCACTCTCGCCTGCGATGGACAAGCAGCGGCTGCAACTCGACGACTCGTAGTACTGGTCGTAGTTCATCGCCACGAAGAGCGACGCGTTGAGGCCGTACGGCGCCATGCGCGCGCTGCAGCTCCCACCGAGCGGTGTCTCGAGGCCGTACGCCGTGGCCTTGCCCGTGAAGACCTCCTTGCCGAGCGCGAACCAGACGGGGCACAACCCAAGAAGCAGCAGCGACGTCGTGGACATCGGAAGAAGCCGCGCTGTTCTCGTCCGTGACGACATTGGCCTCCGCAGTGCGAGGAAGTCTATGGTCTCTGCCGACAATTGGCCAATTGAATTGGAGCGTTACTAACGTTTTTGCACATCTTCAATTTGGCTTTACACCAGCATGTATCCATGTTCGGCGCTGCTATTGCTGCTGGTGCCGCTGCCGACGGAGGAAGGTCCTCCCGTCTTGGCCAAGTTCATGGGATCGCCCGAGAGGTTTGCAATATCCTGCGGTATTATGGTGCTCTGCATGCTGAGAGGCATCGCCATAACCGAGGCAGGAAGAGGCATGTTCGCTAAGGTCGCACTCAGAGACACAGCCGCTGCTGCCGCTGCCGCCGCGGTGGCAGCAGTCGAGTGCGCAGGAGAAGAGGACGACAACTCCACATCCGGAGTTGCCGGAGAACTGCCCAATACACTGTCGTCCGCAGTGGAAGACGCCACAGACTGCATCGAGTGGATATCCACGAGCTCCACCTTCACCTTCTGCTTGGCGTGCACGATACCTTCGAGCGCGAAGTCGATCATTGTCTGGCGGTAGTCCGGCTTCTCCCAGTTCAGCCAGGTTAGATCCGCCGCCAGAGTGCCCGCGGACATGTCAGGAACCACGGCAGCTAGACCGCCCAAAAACTCCTGCAACATGCGGAATCGGCCGTTCACACAGGACCAGGCGAAAGATACGTCCGTGTCGCGGTCGTGTTTCTTCAGCACACCACCGAGAATTGGCTCACGCCCCACCGCCAGCACAAACTCTTCGTAGTCACTCTGAATCGCCTTGATCTCATCGTCCGAGAAGGTCTCACGCAATCGCAGCTCCTGCTCGCAGAGAACCTTGAGGAAGGCATCTTGTCCCATTTCAAACACTTCGATAGGCAGCACAGTAGGCGGATTCACAAGCACGCTGACGTCGTTGGTGCAATAGTACCGGCCTTCCTGGGCAATCATGGTGACACCAGCAATCAGATCCACAACAAAGCGAGCCACAGATTTCGCAACGTGAAGCCGCTCCACCCCACGAAGCGTGTCAAACATCTCAATTGCCAGCGGGCCTCCTTCGCTTTGGATGAACTGCTGCGCATTCTGAAAGGTCAGTTGGAAGGATCCAGCGGCACAGGCTTCCTCTGGGTCTCGCGACTCCCACAAGTCTCGCCGAGCGCCAACGATGTCCGCCATAATCAATGCTAATTTGCATAGCTCCTGCACCTGCTCGCTCACAGGGTTTAATCCTTTCTCCATGCTTACCAATTTATCCAGGAAGTACGAGATCTCGGCCATCACACGGTGAGCAACAGCAATGCACACCCACCAGGAAGCGGATGGGACGCACGTCGGGAATGAAATCTGCAACCGCTGATTGATGAGCAGGCGGTGCTCGACAAGCCACTTGAGCGCTATCATCAGCTTCTCGGAAAAGCCCCGTGAACTCGAAAATACAGTCGTGACATCAGGGATAATTTCACTGGCAAAAGGGGACAGTGATCCGTCTTGGCTGGGGCGCTGCTGGTCTTGACGCAGAGTAGCAAGAACTGACACCAGCTCATCGAAAAAGGCCTTCTGGCAAAAGGCGGAAATACAGTTTTTCACAACCATCTCGAGCTGGTGCACGCCACACCAAATGAGGTAGAACGCAGGCTTGTTCACCAGTGTCGTGAGCCGTGCTGACAGCCCCTGCTGACTACCCGTCATTGCCGTATTGCGTCCTGTATTCGCACCGCCGTTGGTCGTCGTGCCAAGCAACTTACTTCGCCAATGTGAATCCATGATGTCGAAGAACTTTTCCAGGCGCTCTATGATTGAAGGTGCCGGATGTTGGTCGAACGTCGGCAGGCTCAGAAGATGAAAGTCTTGCAACGCGCCATTCTGCCACAAACGCACGCGAATGTCCAGATAGGATGTGCCTTGGTGGACGGCAGCGTCTGAGGCTATCGCGTACGCCCACGAGGTGCGCATCATAAGCGCGATCTTCTGCAAGCTGCTGGCTATCACCGCGCGAACGTAGCCTGCGACTCGGTGCTCCGAGCAGCCGCCGTAGTAGGCCATCTTGGTTTCTTCTTTTGTGCACTGCACCATGCGCGAAGCCAGGCGGAACGACGCGCCGCACGCCACGAACTTGATGGCCAGGTCGTACAGGCGCTGGTTCTTGATGACGATATCGTAGTTGTCGGAGCCTTCCTTGCGGTGGAAGACGTCCAGCGCCTGCTCTTTGGACAGCCCGTTCTCGTCGCTCGCGTTGAAGAACATGTCGCCCACCAGCTCCTCCACCACGCGCTTCTCGATCTCCGAGGCCGGCAGTCGTACAGGTCCTACTCGCTGTACGGATGGCGGCGCCGCTCCCACATTGGCCACCGAGCTGCTGATGCTGCCTGTCTGGGTGCTGAGAAGCTGCTGCTGCGCCAGTGCCAGCGAGTTGATGGTGGCCTCCTCGATGTGCGCGGAGAAGAACTTCTCCTTCTCGGGGCTGGTCGAATTGAGGTACTCGGCCCACTTGTGCTTGTGGTTGATCTCTAGATGCGACAGGTAGTGGTCGGCGCGGAACGGCTGGCGGAAGTACTTGATGTTGGCTGTGGCGCGCCGCTTGCGCGTCGAGTCGGCTGCCGACTCTTTGCCGAACGCCACGCAGAACTTGCACATGACGGACTCCACCACGCTCGACTTGGCGTTGCGGCTGCACACCGACAGGCCATACTTGAGCGTGTGCTTCTCGTTGAACTTGACGCCGCGGTCCTTGTGCTTCTTGGGCTTCTCGCCGCTGTTCGGGCCGCGCGAGGCGCCCATGCTGTTCCGCGTGCTGTGTGATTGGTAGATGCAGTTTTGGGTCCCGCTCTGTTTTGGTGCCACTCAAAATCTCTATTTGGGTATCCATACACAAAAAACGTTGGTTTCTCAATCGCTTGAAGTGCCTTCGCCGAGATGACACCCAACTACCGGGGCTGGCTCTGGTCGCTGGCGGCCGTGGCGGGCACAGCGACGGCGGTGGTGGTCGTCTACAAGTACGCGACACGAGGGGCGCGCGACCACGGAGAAAGCGAGTCGCACGAGGCCGACGCAGAGACGCAGGAGGGCGAGGACGTGGACTACGAGTGGCTGTCGGAGGACGAGGCGGATGCCGAGTTGCAGAGCGAGCAGCAACTGCAGTCGGCTGTGCGGGGAAGGAACATGGTGAGTGGTCTTTAGTGCAGTGGCCTGGTGTTGGAGCTGGAGGATCTCACGGGCGTACTGACCTGGGTGGTGGTGCAGCTGCTGGCCATGTTCGGACTCCTGCTGATGGTGCTGGTAACTGCCGTGTCGCTGGTGATCACATGGAACGGAAATGAAGAGGTTTCCTTCGTGGAGCTGCCCATGTTCCAGCCGCTGATGTGGATCGCCGTTGGGATCTTTACAGGTTGGGAACCCATGTAACCAGAGGAAAAGGCGACCCGAGTTCTGACCCGTTGTGTCGCTGCTGGCTGCAGCTGCCAGCATGGAGCTTTTCGCACGCTCCACGACAGCTAATGAGGAGGTCCCCGTCCTCGAGGAGAAGGCTGTGTTCCCGAACGATGCAAGTGACTTCGAGCTTATCCGACAGCACGATGGTGAGTTTTGTATTCCTGCTTCTCAATCACTTGGCAAACTGTGCAATAAAGGCTGAGCAAGAGTGAATCAATCAGGCGAAGGAGTGTCGGCAGAGAACAATGCAAGCGGTTACAGCGAGCTGCATCCGGCTCGCACTGTAAACAGCGAAGAAGAAGAGAAGGCCATGGCCCCTGAAGAACTCGAGGCAATCGTCAGGTATGCAGATGAACTGTTCGAACAACAACAGCACGCTCAAACACGTGAGTACCTGAAAACACAATTGCCGAAATATCCCCCCAGTGTCGAAATGGTACGTAGTGCCTCGTCATTCCCCAGTTTGATCACCCTGCGTTAGATCCTAACAAGATGCGAATGATTCTGCTGCTGTAGTTGTGGCGCTTGGCACGTGCGTGCAACTACCTTGTTGAGGAGAAAACGAATCCGGATGAAAAGAAGGCGCTAGCTTTTGAAGGCTTGGCTGATGCAGAGAAGGCATACGCCTTGAACAGCGACTCTGCAGCATCGAACAAGTGGATGGCCATCATGACCAGGTACGCATTGCAAGTTGCTGCTCCTTGGTAGTACCTTACTATAATGCAGCAACCCAACACTAATGATTTTCAACCAGCACCGTGGGAAACTTCCGCGACTTAAAGGAGAAGATTGCTGGAGCGTATGTCATTCGGGTAAGAGCTTACAAATGCTGCTCAAACTGAACTCATGCTATAACCCGTACTCACTCGTTCTTCTCCACAGGACCATATCCAGCGAGCCATCGAGCTGGATCCAACGGATGCTACGTCCCACAACATCCTGGGGCAATGGTGCTTGGCCTTTGCTGACATGACCTGGATTGAGAAGCGCGCCGCCGCTGCACTCTTTGGGACTCCGCCCACAGCCACGTATGAGGAGGCCGCGCAGCACTTTCAGGCAGCAGGTATGCTTTCCTATGGATCCGCTGAAGGTCTTTTAGCGCAAAACTTACCAAAACTGTGTCGCTTTCCTTGCTCAGAGAGCATCAGCCCCGGATTCTGGAAGAAGAACGTGTTTCTCCTCGCACAGGTACTTGCTAGTTACCAGCCAAACGGACCAGTTGCAACACCTGGGGATGTCTAAACTGCTCTTCAATTCTTTCATTGGCAGACCTACATGAAGATGAAGCGAACGAAAGAGGCAATCACCTGGGCTCTGAAGGCACAGGCTGTTCCGATGAAAATAAAGGAGGACGAGGAGGTAGCGCGCGACATCACCGCTCTGATGAAGCAGTTGAAGCTATAGGGTGGACCATTATGCCTTTAGATGGGATCTAAACTATTAAACAGACTGCGCGTGCTGGTGCAAATTCAGTGCAGTGTAGAAGTCAAGCGCCGCACAATCCGAAGCACGGGCGCGAGCGCAAAGCGAGTTTTCTTGTGGGCGGAAGGCATGGGTGTCGACCTGGGATCCAGCAGTGCAGCGACCACGAAGCAGCGCGCCGTGGCGAAGCAACCGATCGCTGGCAGCGCGGCCGCCGAGCCCCCCGTGAAGCTGACGCCGCCCAGCCCGTCCATCTTGTCCATCGTGGCAGGAGACGCGTCCCTGGTACGCGGTAGTGTGTTGCCTGCTATCTGCATACCCGCAGTTGCCTAATAGTTGACCTCTGAATGCTGCAGCTGATGGCAGCGTCTGGCATGTGCACCGTGGCAGTCTCGGGGCTGGTGTCGCTGGCGATGGTGGCGACGGACGACAAGCTCTCGTCGGTGACGGAGCTGCGCCTGTTCTCAACCTCCATGATCACAGGTGCCGTCCTCTTTACTGGTGCGTTGGATAGGCTCTTCTGGAATGCTAGTGCAGTGTGCTAACTTGAATACTGCCGGTTTGCTGCACAGTTGGCGTACTGAACGGCATGCTGAGGTATTCGAACCGGAAGGCGAACGCCGCCCCCGGCGAGATCGTGCTCCCGCCTGGCCACCCGCCTATTTCAGCCGAGAAGCTCGCAGAGATGGTAGAGCTGGATGAGAATGGAAACCCGAAGGAGCGCATCAGTCGCTGTCCACTGGGTTTCTAGGAGGCGAGAGAGCGATAAAGGCTTGGCCTTTGAACTGTGCGTAGTGGTAGTCGAGTAAACGACGAGCGTCAAGAACAATTATGCTGTCACTTCCTACGATTCGTGCGTCGGGCTCGACGGGCCTCCCGCTTCTTCTCTTGCAGCGAGAGCTTGAGTGCCGCCAACAAGTCCCTAGATAATAAAAAGTTAAACACACGTGGTCAGTCTCGCTTGCATCACACAAAACGCACCTGCAGTACAACGTACGGGTCATCCTCGTCATATACCGCGTCCTGGTCTTCGAAGTCTCGAGCTGCTGGCTGTGGATTCGGTGGATCTTCGTGTCCTTGCTGTCGATGGCGGATCTCGTTCTTCAAGTAGCAGGCAGACACGAACATTTCTTAATCAATTTTCCACAGTTTGCCATATTCGCACGACTCGCCAATACCTCAAATTGCTCCGCTGATAAGGACCCGAGCATCCTCTGGGCGCCACGGTTGAATACCGAGTAGGCGCTCATGCCGCCGACGCGTCCGTCGCCTCCGACCAGCAGGTGGTAGCCCAACGCAGCGAAGCCCGAGAGAATGACGTACGCCACGGCGAACTCGGGCTCGTTGCGGTGGACGTAGACGAGCGTTCCAAGCCAGGCGACCAGCACCAACGCATAGAAGGTGAGCGAGCGCCAATAGGGTCGAATCGCGAGTGCGGCTTTCTCCAGCGCCTCTTTGGACAGAAGCTGCTCCAGCTTGCGGCGGATCTCCGCACGCGTCTCGCGGTTCACGCGCAGCACGGGCGGAATAAAGGGCACCAGCCAGTCCAGAGGCCCTTGGTCGGCCACCCGGACGCGGCGCACGCGAGGGACATTCGCCAGCGGAACGCCTCGCATCTGCGGTCTATCCATTTGATCTGTCCGAAAACCAAGAAATGCTCTTGGCAAAAAATTACATTTATCGATGTAGCCATCTCTGGACCACTCCTGGCAGGAGTCCTGTTGCCTTACGCCGATGCCTGCGTGCTCAGCACCTGCATGCACACTTTCGTGAACTGGTCGACGGAGATAGAGGTAGACAGCTCTTCTTCGTGCGCGGAGAGCCGCGCCATGAGGTCGCGATAGTGGCTGGGGAACAGCTTTTGCATGTGGCTCCGGGTCTCATCGAGTCGCAGTTGCGAAGTCAAAAACCCGCGCGCTAGGTGCAGCCCCTGCGCCTCCAGTTTGTCCTTGTGCTGGGCGCGCTGCAGCGCCACCATACGCTTGTAAAGCTGCAGCACCAGCCGCTTCTTGGATTTTTCACGCCGCAGGTCGAACCGGCCCAAAGCAGCCTTCTTCTCCAGCGCGTCCAGCTGGTCGTCCTTGTGCAGCGTCTGAATGAGGAACTCGAACGGGTCCAGCGGCTGGGTCTCCAGCAGCCGTGTCAGCAGGATATGCAACATCCCCTGCACCTGGTGACCCTCGGCGTAGGAGCGCATGGCGTCCAACACCTCGGTCGGAGGGGGGCCGTCTCCGGGCATGCTTGAGTCACGCTGCCGGATCACCCTCGACAGCGGCATCTTCGGGCGCCAGCGAGTCGTGTGGTCGGTCACAAATGGTGTTTTCTGCTGCGGGTGAAGGGACACGCTGTGGACCGTAACGACACGATAGGATATCTACAACAGCCAGGAATCACCATTTTCTGATGCACAAGGACGCATTTACGAGCCGGATCGCAGCTATCGCATGCCACGACTGTATTCAATCGGTTGACCAACTCATGAACAGCCGACACATGAATAGAGCTTGTTAGCTGCAGCACCATGCGTATTCGCAGAGAGCGGAACTGCTGCCTGCTTCAACCAAGTTTGGCTTTCCCATGCCCAGCCCTGCTGTCGTCCTCGAACCACATGGTACTTGCTCCATCCATTTGCATCTCCCTCTCTATCTTGCCCAGACAATGCTGCTCTTGCCCGACTCTGCCGTTCATGCTGCCGTACAGAGCATTCCCACTTTCATATTTGCTCGGTCGAGTCTCGTCGCCCCACCAACTTTCAGCTTTCACCTGAACCTTCTCAAAATCTCGACAAAACATGAGCTACGGTGGCAACGTTGAAGGGTATCTCCTCAAGATTGACGGCGACGAAGTCCGTACCGTTTACTGCATCCTCGACGAAGGAATGCTGCAGTACTTCTCGCGTATGGGTGGCGAGTTGCTGGGGGCGATTGCGTTGTCAGGGTCCAAGGTTGACGTTTTCCTGCTCCCTTCCTCCGAGGAGCTCGGCCAGGTGCCCAACAAATTCCGCGTCGACGCGCAGCCAAGAACTCCATCCGTGCGGCGACGAGGTGCACGGCAGCCTCTAGAGACAGACAATGTGGTGTCGATGACCTTCGCTGGCTCAACTCGTGAAGTCATGGACCAGTGGGCAATCTCAATCCTAAACTGGAATCGCTACAGCTGGGAAGACGGCCAAATGGTGTGCAGCTCCAAGGACGAGTACCACAATCTCCAGAAGATAATCGAGCTGACTGGCATGAAGACCGACAAGACCGCTACAGACCCCATTGTGCCTGTGGGGGTGAGCCCGGCAGTCCTTCCATTATAGATATGGCATCTGCCGTGACGTAGCTGTTGTCTTGCGTACTATTTGTTTCAAATAAATATTCTCCTGTCGATATCTTTGGGCACGCGTTGTTGAGTGATGAATATGCTCCGCCTGTCGTGCAGAGCATGATTGTTAAGCCGGTCAAACTTTCTGGTATTGTACCACACGAAGTGTTTGACGACGTGGAGAAAGAAGTGCTGACAGAAAATAACGACGCGAATTTGCTTGTTATTGTGTTACACCCGAATACTAATCTATCGTAGCAAAACAAACTTACGGCACTGGCATAGCTTGCGGCATGGCAGGTTGGGATACCATCGAAACGGGAATGTCCCCGGTTGAAGACGGCGGTGGAGATGCTTTCTGGGATTCAGCAGTTGTTCCTGTTGCCGCCGCCGCCTCCTCTGCGGCCATTTCTGCGAGACGCGCCTTGGTGATAAACCGACCATCTTCTCCGCGCTTGCGGTTCTTCGCGATGCTGTGCCGAACGGGGTAAGACGGTTTGTTGGACCAGTTGCGATTCTCGCGCTTCTTCAGCCACTTGGCAATCTTCTCCTTCTTTTCCTCCTTCGAGCACGGCGGGGGGTACGACGGCATCGGTGGGGCGGTGGTCCATTTGCCCCCAGGCCCAGCGCGAAGCTGAGCCTTGCCAAAGCCGTACCCTGCTGCGTAGAAGTTGTAGCCCATATCAGGCTGCATGCTGCCGTAGCCATACCGGTTCATCGCATACTGAGGCTGCTGCTGGTACGGACTGTAGACGCCGTTAACGCCGGACATGTACGGGTTCATGGTGTACTGCGACTGATCTCCAGCGTAGATGACGTTGGCCGGGTAAGATCCTTGGTTCATGGTGTAACCTTGCTGCATCCCGTAGCCGTTCATGCCCATTTGCGCCGAGGCTGCAGGCGAAACTGCAGGCGGAGTCATGCCCATCATGTTGTGCACAGGCGACGACTCGTACCCACGCTTCATGTAAGTAGCGCGATCCCGAAGGGGCAGATTGATCTGCGGTGCAGCGCCGTACATATTGTTCGTGGGCGATGCCTGCGGCTGGTGATACTGCTGAGGCATGGCTGTCGAGTGTTGGTAGCCATTCGAGACACCCATTCCAGTAGAGTATCCGTTACTCGTCGAGAGGCTTCCACCAGTGGGCGTAACTAGGCTCGTGGACGCTGCGTAGTGGTTCATTGCCATGGGAGAGCTCTGCGGGTAACTTGGGGCATTCATAGGGGTCGATTGGCTGGCCTCCTGGTATCCGTACGCGTTGGCTGACGGCGTCATAGATGAAGAGGCCGCGTTGTTGTACCTGGCAGCATTGCTGATATTCTGCACTGGCATCGGCTCCAACTTGGTCGCCGTCGGCGTCGTGTTGAAATTGAGTGCGATGTCGTTCACGAAGCTCTCCGACAGCCAGTCGCCCGTGTTGCGCTTTGCCGACGGGTTTTGGATCTCCTTAAGCAGTAGATCCTTGACGGCTTGGAAGTCGCCTGTGTTGTTGTACTTGTCCAGCGCTTCCTGCAGCTGCGGTGAGTCACTGTTTAGCAGCAAATCCTTCAGGTGTCCACGGTCCTCGTTGGAAATGAGTCCCTTGTCGCCCAGCGACTTGATGGCGGCCATCTTGCCCGAGATACTGCGGTAGCGCTTGTTGCCCTTCTTGCCGCTAGACATCAAACCGCCCGAGGGGGCGTTGCCTCCGCCAAGTCCGCCTCGAGGAGGTCCCACCATGGCACCAGTGGGCGCGGAGCCGTTCGTCTGGCCGTTGGCGTAGGGAGAGATGCTGGGCTGCGAGGTGGCACTGCTGGCGTTGGGTGTGGATAATGTAATTGGCCGCGCGGAGGATCCGCCGGGGACGGCCGCAGCTTCCGGTCGCTCACCTGGCTGCTGGTAGTCCTCGCCCCGAAGACAAACCACGAAGCGGTCGTTCTCGCGGACGCCGAAGCGCAATGAGCGGCCGTTGAGCTGTGCAGTGGCAGCAAGAGCGAAGTGCAACGTTATTAGATCACCGTACGTAGCAGATCGTATGAACAGGCCCACGCACCTCGGCCGCGATGCCCGTGGTCTCGGTGGGCAGCAGGAAGAGCCGCGCCTTGGGCGTCGTCACGCCGTCCTCGTACTCGCCCTGCTTGCCCACGGCCGCCACCATGGCCGTGATGACGTCCTTCCACTTGAGCGGCGGCGGCGGCAGCTCCAGCACCTCATCGTCGGTCTCGTGCTGCGTCTCGCCGTCGTACAGCCGCACAAACACGCGCGTGCTCATGGCTGCAGCGGGTATCAGAGGGGGAAGCGGCAGGCAGGCAGATCGGCAGCTCCTCGCAAGTGCGGAAATGAGGCAGCGTTCTTGCCGGCGACGTGGTGCCGATGGCCGATTGGATATTTTTGCCCAAACAGGGCCTCGTATACAGCGAATGTGTTGCGGGTGGCGCAGTCTTTGCGGTACATTCGCGCGTATTATTCGAGATGGCGGGTTTTGATGGCGCCATAGGGCGAGGACGGCTGTGAGTCCACAAACTCGCCCCTATCCGCAGCGCCACTATTTTGGGCGACCAAATTTTGGGCCAAGTTGAAGCGCGCGATCCGTCGACAGGAAGTCGAGGCGTGTGTGTGCGTTGGACCAAGCACGAGAGCATTTGTTTGATAGCTGGTGTTCTTTCTTCCTATTATCCAGGAAGAGAGCATTCCAGCTTGACTGGTTATCTAGTGCAATGTACACGCATAAGGTTTGAAGTGTATTTGTACGTTCGTGTGACAACATTTTATATCTATCCAACTTGCTGGCCACCGTCCAAGTGAGCTGCAGCGCCAGAAGAGTGCCTTTAAAGCAGCACACATCACAGGGGTATCAGTACATTGATATAGTAGCTAACTAGCGTTCAAGGGCCTTAACATTTAGGCAAACCTATATTTGTGATGTTGCCATAACTGAAGCGAATGAAAAGCAGCCAGCACAGTCATCTTCTGAAGCAACTTTGCTCTTCTATGGCGACGGGTTGAAGCGCGTCGAGCGGTCCCTATCGAGGGCACTGTGGCGTTCGATGTCTTCTCGCCGGATCTCCATCGAAGATCGGCGGTTCAAAAAGCCAGCATCTTAATTTGGGCTTCCCGCCGCTTTTTTTAAATTGGGCGCTGCGTTTCGCGCGCGGAGATTTTCAAACGCGAGAAGCCAGCGTCGTGGCCGCTTCGAGCGGGGCCGCGAGTCAGACAAGTCAAGACATGGCGGCAGTGCAGGCCACTGGCCACCTCGCGCGACTGGCCGACTACGCGCTCTACCAACGCAATCCACTGCAGCAGGTCCGTGCATCAGGATGATGATCACCCTCTCCGTCGCCGATCGCGTCGCGAGGGGACAACACCAAAAAAGTATCTTTCCCTGCAACGTGCAAGCCGGAACTCACATGGCTTCACACAGATCTTCTACCTGCTGCTGGTCGTGGGCGGCTACAGCGCCTTCCTCTTCTCGGGGCTGCCGCACTTGCCCAATGACTCGCTCGGTCAGACCCACATGTGCGTGGTCCATTGCTGTCCATCGCTCTGCTCTCCTGACTGATCGGATTGTTGGCTCTGCTGCAGCTACCTGAGCCTCGTGGTGGTGCTGGGTGCACTGCACAGCTTTATCGTGGCGTCCATGTCGTCCCCGGGCGTCCTGCTCCCGCGTACGTAGCTGGCGTGGCGTCTGCACTTCCACTCGCTCGATTCATTGAGGCCAACTTCTTTCGCGTTGCCGCGTGTGATCGCAGAGACACTCGCGTACTTCGACAACTACGAGCTCGACGGCGAGCTCTACCGCAAGCGCGAGTGCCGCACGTGCAAGACCACCAAGTCAGCAGTCTTGTTCGCCGTTTTGCCGCTCGTTGACATCTTCTGACAGGCTGCTGTTGCTAATGCCGTGCGTGTCACCCCAGACTCGCTCGCTCCAAGCACTGCTCCGTTTGCAATAAGTGCGTCCCGCGCTTCGACCACCGTACGCCTCACTGTCCACTGCTGCGTTGCTGTTATCCCCCCCCAAAAAAAAAAAAACTTACATTCTCGAAATGTTTTTCAGATTGCGGGTGGCTGAACACGTGCATTGGCGAGTGCAACCACTGGGTCTTCCTGCGATTCCTAACGGTGCGGCCTGCACTTTCTTTTGATGATCGCATTTGAAGCACGGATGTTAATAGGCTCTGCTGCTACGTCTACCACTTCCCAGATGAACGTGGTGTTGTGCGGCTACGGCTCCTACGTGCTCTTCGCCATTTTGGCGGACGAATACAGGAATCTGCTCAGCGAGCCTTTCCTCAACGAGAACACCCACACTGTTGTTCAGGGCGAGCCTATGGTGATCGTGCGGTACTTGATTCATGAAGAGGCAGCAGTCACGGTGCTGTTTGTGCTCTGCGTCGGCATGGGCTTCGCACTTGTAGGCTTTTACGGGTTTCATCTGTACCTGGTTTCCTGCAACCTCACCACGAACGAGTTCTTCAAGCGTCGGCAACGTCGTCAATCAAGTAAATCCGCATCAAATCAAGCCTCTCGGAACGCAATGGACACCTCCGCGATGCCACCGCAAAAGCCGTATCTGCGCGTACACATGTACGATCTCGACTCACTAGCAGCCAACTGGCGCGAGGTGTGGAATCCACGCTACAAGACTAAAGTTATTGCTGCGAAGAGGGCCGCCGCCGCCAAGCGCGCTGGTCACCAAAAAGGAGTGAAGTCAGCTTAGCAGGCCAGTGTTGCTGGGCTGTTGATGTTGAATATTTTTAGCGGCACTCCCGAATTTGTATTTTGCTGCTCAGACAAAAACTGATCGAGTTGTGCTGAAGAGCTTCCCCGTCATTACGATTTGCCTCGGGCCCTTCAAGATCGATGTCTTCCGTGATCGATGCACCAAGCGCACGACTGACACCCGAAGACTTGTATTCGCAGGCTCGTCGCTTTGATGTGGATCTGGGTCGGGAGCCATACCTGCTACCGCTTCTGAAGCAGGCCGCGACCATCCCCAGGCCTCCACAGCGACAGGATGGCGACGACAGCAGCAGTGAGCGCTATTTCCTGGATCAAATCACGCTCGTTCGCAACCGCCACCAAGATAATCGGAAACAGGATCACGCGTGGATGGCATTCGAAGAGAAGGTTTGCCCAGAGGCTGAAAAAAACACAGAGAAGAAGAAGTCTAGCACGTACTATTACGATTTTGTTACCAAGGCTCGACAGGACATGCATCCCCTGGTTCCCTTGCACGGCGACGAGGAATGGGATGTGAGCGACAACGCCGATCCCATGACACGAGCAGCTGATCCACAAGAGTTCGAGCATGCCGCCACGCTACACAAGCAGACTTCGATGAAAAAGTACGTTGTCTTTCGCTTTTGAGCCTCGGGTTAAACTTTTGTCACTCACTTCTCTATGGGTTTGTGCATCTGTAGCATTACGGAGCTGGAGATTCTATGCTTTCACTGCTGGTGGAAAGAGACCTCGTTGCTGGGCGAGACGCGCCAGTGTCGTCTGCGCCTCTATTTCTCCATTCCGACGCGTCATTTTCAGGTGGTGCTGGAGGATTCCCCCAATGTGTTCACCATTTCACACATCGCTCATGCAGTGACCGGGGTGCCTCTCTCCGTTTGGGATCTCCATGAAGGTGCTCGTCTGACCGTGCTTGGACGTCCTACAACTCTGCGCCAAGCCAGCCTCCTAACTCGCCAATGGCTAGACGTCCACGAACGTCGACTTCGCCCTGTCATGGAGCAGTTGCAGAAGGAGCTGGCCAAATATGAGCTTCGCTCACATGGACGCTCCGCAGCAGCCCCCGCCTCGGGTCGAATCCTTTGCGCTGACCCTCACCGCTCTCGATCCGGAGTTTCATTGCGTCAACTGCTAGACGAGATTGTTCTGCTTCAGACCAAGTTGGCCTCCTACCGTCCAGATCTTGCTCGTCGGCTGTGTGAGCCGCTGGCTGATCTTGATACAGCGTAGGAAAACCAAAGCCGACAGCCTTCGAGCCTAATGAATGCGCGACATCCCAATTTATCTTCGTATTATTTCTGTTTGAGTCTCTGTTGAGCTGTTTCTGGATTGACTTTCAACCCTCACTCTTCGAGGCCCCCTTGAACCTCTCGTTGGGCTTGTAGAGATGACCATCACGACGCGATCGAAGCGCGTGTCGGCGTTTGGCACGGGTGCCCCAACGCCAGCTACCGTAGCGCCTGGTTCCTATGCAACTGAGCAAGTCATCACTAGTTTTGGTGTTCGTGCAAGCCGTCCACTCTTTTCCAGCTTTGCGACGTCCGAGAAGCGCAATCTCAACGAGAACAAGACTACGTCTGCCATCACCCCTGGTATCGCACTTGCTTGCCTTAAACTCCTCTACGGCACCCCAGTCTAACGACGCAAATTGCCGCGTAGGTCCTGGCGCTTACATCGACGAATCTCGCCACCAACACGGTTGCCCGCCGTTGAATGTCTTTGCCACGAAGGTGCCCAACAGTCTTTTCGTTGAACATGTTCTTGATCTCCAGCTAATACGTTCACTCTTCAGATCTCTCGCTTCGCCCCGAGTGCCCCGGGGTCCACGATATTCCGTGCCTCTAGCGTTCAGGACAATCCAGGCCCAGGCAGCTATCTGCGGCCGGCTTCATCCCCACCTTCCAACAACCAACGCGAGCACCAGGGCCCCCACAAGTTCGCACATTTGGTCAAGCCGTCAGTGCCAGCCATCCCTCGGCGACAACAGAGCTATGGCTACGTGCAAGTGGGCATTGAACTGCAGAGACAATCTCCGCCCAAGGAGATCTACTCGGGCATCGGCCAGGACACGGTGGGGCCTGCCGCCTACAGCAGGCATAACCCAATCTGGAATGAGAAGAAGAACGTCGCGCCGTCGCTCAAGTCTACCGCCAAGCGTGAAGTGTGGGAGGAGAACAAGCAGCTCACCAAGTTGCCCGGCCCCGGCCAGTACAACACAAACCCCGCTCCCGAGACTGCTGCAGTCACTGTACCAAAATCGCCGACGTTGATCCCAGAGGGCCAACGACCGCGCATTGGCGCGCGCCGCAGTCAACACCGAGCAGCGCGACAAAGTGCGGTGTTCGCGTCCAAAGTGCCCATTCTCCCGACTCCCAAACCGGTGGGTGTGTACGACCCTGATCGCGACCAGGAGCTGCTTGCCAAGGAAGAGCGTGCTGACCGATATCGCCAGGAACAGAGCAAGTTCGGGTTGGGCTCGAAGACGGATGCGTTTGGATCAACTACAGGCCGAACCGAGCTGTCGTCGCAGATTGCCACCCCGTTCAGCCACCCGACGTACATTACCACGCCGGGCCCTGGCAAGTACAGTGCTGCTGGCGCAAATGCTGCATCCAAACGCCTGGGGAGGAAGACGAGCGGAGGTTCAATTGCACACCACCTCACGGACGGAATCGGCTTTTCGTGCGCTACACAACGTCCTTGCCTTGCTCCTACGAAGACGCACGCCGCTCCAGGTCCTGGTGCATACAAGAGCGAGACTCCGCGGTCGCTCAACCACGCCGTGAAAGGGAAACTATGCATCGGTCGAAACGGAGTCTTCGGATCCACGTCGGAGCGGCAGATCTGGGGCGAGTTGGAGCGCATGGACGTAGAGGAATACACCCCAGGGCCTGGAGCTTACGCAGAGACTGGATCGTTCAACACTACGCAATACCTCAATTCCGCTGCATTCAAGTCCGGCTCCACCAGGTTTGCGAAGAACGCTCCGCCGCATGCCCCACCGCACGTGCATTGCGTGGGCGATCAGGCCACCCCAGCCGTCGGACAGTACAATGTCTCCAAGGGGTTTTCGGCTGTAGCTTCGAACGCACCTGTCGTTGAGGGCGATACTGGAGGTTTGCTATCTCCACGCATCCCATTCCTATCAACGCAAGAGCGATCCGTGTTCGACACGAAGGATGTCTGCGACCTGCCTGGTCCCGGTGCGTACAAGGACAACACTGAAGACGCTAACGCTGTATACACGAGATCCAGAGACGTTCGCTTGACGGTAGGAAACGAAACGCGCTTTCGCGTGAAGCCAACGGTGCCTGAAGCCGTCGGCCCCGGGGCGTACTCGATTCCTGGCACAGTCGGCACCAAGAGCTTCAACGTGACCATGACCCGAAAGGACAAAGGCAAACCTGCTCCCACACGAGCCCGAGGTTCCCCAGTCCAGAAAACCTCCTCGGTCTATACGCGGTGAGCGAATCCTAGAAATCCAAGAAAAGGTAACCGTCAGTAGAACAGGATGAAACATTTCCATTTCTCCGAGTTGGAACCTTCGCTAATCCAAATTTCGCCAGTTTGCAAATGCATTTCGTATGTATGTATGATGCTCATGAAGACAACACGTTGACAACGTTCTCAACTTGTGGCATTTCATTTTTCATACTGTTGGCACCGCTGCATGTATACTGGCGATTTTATTCTGGCCTCGGGGTCACACTTCGCTGTGTGAGTTGGATTTTGCGACTATTAGCTGAAGGGTTAACCTGATCCGTGCAGAGCCTTCTTCCACCGCAGCAATGCGCGGTAGGCGAACAGCAAGAAATCTTGCTCGGTGATCATGTTGTCTGCGTTGCAGTCCATCACTTCCATCAACAGACTCAACTCGTCTTCCGTCGCGTACGCATCTGCACATAATGAAAAAAACGACATAACGTCAGCATCTACAGCACAATGAAGTCCCGTGACTAGTACAAGTGAACGTACCGCTGTCCTGCTCAGCCAGAAGCACAACAAAGCTTTCCTCCACCAGAACGCCACTGCCATCAAGATCCAGGATCGAAAAGAAAAGCTTCAGAGCTTGCCACTGGGCCTTCGTAAACACGTTGACGCCGCTCGCCTGGATTGGGATATGGCCCTGAAGCGTGGTGGTAAGCTGCGCCACCTGCTCGAACGACGGCATGGGCATCCAGTCCGTCATGCTCTTTCGTCGGACAGGACCGGTAGTTTCGGTTACTGTGTCGTTTGTTTCGCTGTCGGTCCCTGCCTCGCCGGTTGAAGTGGAGCGCTTGAAGGGCGTCTTGTAGTGGGGAATCCACGACGCTCTCTTGCCCAGGTGGCCTGGCGCGGAGGTGATCTCAGGTCCCCCCTTCTTGGCATCGTCGCGCGCGAAGTACCGATCGTAGAAGCGGACGAACCCAGGACAGAACTTCCAGCCGCTCACAATCCGGCTGGTGGCCCACTTTTTCCTCTCCTTCTCATATTGCTTCTTCTGCTTCTTCTCCAGCTTCTCCTGCAACTTCTTCTCCTTCTTCGCCCTCTTTTTGTCTTTCTTTGACTTCTTGACATTCACGTCGTGCTTGTCTTCGCCGATCAGCTCCCAATCCTGCAACGACTCGCCCGCTACCTCGTGAGTGTCTGTTGCGCTGTGCTCGACGGTGTCCTTGTCTTCCAGTTCAGTCGTTGGCGCAGAAGACGGCGGCGACACAGGGAGCTCCGGATCTTCCTCTTCAATCTTGTTTTCGAGGGTTATCGAAGGCGCACACAGCGACGACACAAAAGACAGCTTGCGGGGCGGTTCCGTCGCGGGCGACAACGACGAGGTGATGCTGGCTGCTCGCTCAAGCGTGAACCGCAGCTGCCGGCACACATTCACCAAGTCGTAGAAATCGATTGGCAAGAAAGGAAGATTCTCTTCCAAGAAAGCCTTGACGGCCTCGTCCTCGCTCGTGCGAGTGAACTGGAACTCAGGATATTGACTGCGCTTGTGCTGCTGGTACTGCAGCAGACGACCATTCTGCTTTTCCCACGGGATCTTCAACGTCGCGCCGACGTTGTGGTTCGTATTGCAATATTCCGGAGCTGAAAACACGGTCACTACAGCAGGTAAAGACAATTGGCCCTCCCCATCCTCCTCCATGCGGTCTTCTTCATGACGGAAGTGCTCTTTGTAGCCGTCCTCTTCCAGCTCATGGGCACGAACGATCGCCAGCAGGTTGTTGCGCTTGAGAAACTCACGGCACGCGTGCTCATTGAAGGTGAAGGAGCAGCCACGCATCCCGTTGGGCGCCCACTCCTGGTCCTGCGCCTCGCCCTTGGCAGGGTCCGACCACAGCAAGTCGCACAAAGCTCCGTTCGGCTCTGGCTCCATGAAGCGGTTCACTTGGCCGTTGATGTCTTCCACGTACGCGATATCCGGCGACAGCCCCCCGTGCACAGCCAGGAACGTGCCGTGGACAGTCTCGAGCCGCGCTGCCAACGGCATACTCTCGAAGCACTTGATCATGCGGTTATACAGAACTGGCCCGTATTTCTTGAGGCACTCGGCGCGAAAGCCGTAGAAGGTGCTCAAGCTGCGGCATTCGTGGTTACCACGCAGCAGGTGCACGCTCTCCGGGAAGGCCACCTTGAACGCCAGCAACAGCAGGATGATTTCGCACGACGAGACGCCACGGTCCACGTAGTCGCCAAGGAACAAGAACGGGTTGTCCACGGCAGGTGAGCCGTGCACCCGGAAGAGCTCGAGCAGGTCCTGGAACTGGCCGTGCAGATCGCCCACGAGCGTGTAGGGCGCGCGGATAGAAATGACGTTCTGCTCTAGCGACATGAGTTTGGTGGCGCGTCGTACGATCTCCAGCGCGCTGGACACGGGGATGGTGCCACCTAGTCGGAACAGCGCCAGGATCTCTTCCGGGTCCAAAACGTGCACGATAGAGCTTGCGTGCTCCTCGTCGGCGTTGTTGTCCACGCTCATCTCGTCTTCGAGCGCGTCGGCAGCCGCTGCAGTGGCTGTGATGACCGGCACATTGGCGAAGTGCTGCACGGTGTCGTGGCTGATGTCGCGGTCCGCCTGTTGGCGCAGGTAGCGGTTGAACAGCGTCGTGTCCGTGGACACACGGCGGTGGTGCGAGCCCTGCATGGAGGCCATGCGCATGGGGCCGGCTTCCGACTTGGCGTCCAGTTCCGAGCCGCTGCCTGTGCGCGCCAGATCGGGCACGTGTGCCTCTGCCTCTGCCTTGGGCTTGGCGGCAGCAGCCTGAGCGGCCATGAAGCTCTTGAGCGGCGAGGGTTTGGCCACGTCGCAGTCGTCCTCGGGTCCGTCGAGCTCCTGGTTGGAGTTGCCAGCGTCCAGTGCCAGCTTGAGGCTGGGGTTGTATCTGCGCAGCGACGACGATCGGCGGCGGCGCATGGGCGGCTGCGGCGTGGCGGGGGCTAGAGTCGACGCATTCTCGAGCGCCGCCTTCAGCTCCAGCTGCGGGAAGGCCAGCGCGGCTGGCGCCGACTTGGGCGGGCTGGGCACGCTAGCGTTGGCGGGCACGGCGGCCAGGAACGCGTTGAGCTTGCTGGCCATGAGGAGGAGAGACGGGAAATAGCACGCAGCTCAACGCGCAGTGGTGCGATGCGACGGCGCGTAACTACTGCCGGCCGAGCTTATAAATACGGCAGGCGCACTGGACTGGTCTCGACGACGGAGCAGCGCGGAGCTTGACCCGCGCGGGCTCGATCTCTCTCTCTGCCTGGGGATGAAAGAATGAAGTCGAGGAGAAGCACAGTCATGCACGCAGTACCGCAAAAAAGGGCAGACGACTTTTTGTATCGGCTGGCCTAGGGTTCCTTCCCACGCATGATTTGAATTGGCCACAACACGACGGTCCTAGGCAAGATGCCAATTGTGTGCAATTGGATCACCTGCATTGTGAGCTGCGACTCGCAAGAGAGTAAGCGAGCACTCTGCACCCTGCGCTGCAAGCACTCGAGCTAGCGAAGAGCAAAGAGAAAACTTGGGGGCAACGTTGATCCTTTGAAAAGCGGGCTGTTTGGAGAAGCACCCAACTCACACTCGGATACATTTTTGAGACCAGACCAGACCACAAGTCGTTAGTTTCGACCGCAAGCCCATTTGCAGGCCACTTGCAAGTTGCAACAGCCAAGCACAGGCACATCGTGGTTGCAACCCTATTTGCAAGTCCAGTAGCTCACCGGCAGGCGCTGGCCACCAGCGAGGAATTTGCTCGTTGGCGTTTCGCGCAAGCCTTTCGTGAAGAAGACCGTCGTCTTCACGCCGCCAGCAGCAAGTTGCAGTGCAACCCCGACCTGTCCTAGGACGCTCACATCTTGCGGTCGGTCTCACTTACAGCAGAAACAGGCCCGATAAAAGGGGGAGGAAGCCCCGCGGAAAGCGGCAAGCTGGTCTCCTGATTTCGGCGACACCTTCGCGGCCCGTTCGGGGCATCAAATCGGTGGCGGTGATGCTTTGGTCACTTGCATCGCTCGCTGGCAGCAGCGGGTCGCTGCAGTATCAAAGTTGAAGGCAAAGACACCTCGCTGAAGGACATATCCATCCAGTGACAGTCCGGCGACGCCTTGGATTCGGACGAGCAGCATGGGCTCTTCAGTCTCGTGCATGCCTACAGAAGAGAGCCTCCATGTATGTGACAATATTCTATTGAACCAATTTGAAAACGATAACACCACGGGAAATGCCTTGCTGCCTACGTAGTGACGATTGATGTTGGCGGGGAGTTACAGCCTGCATTGGTCACCCCGGACGAATTGGGGTGCGCCGCTGCAGGCCTTGCTCGCTCGGCATCCAGCTAGTGAAGCCAATGTACATCGAATGCCGTCGGCGGTTGATTGCACCAGTTCATGTCGCTCGCCCTCCCCTCCGATCGACCGCCTCTCGATGTTGTCACCATCGGTGAGGTGGAGCTCCTCGACCCCCGCCGACGGAGGACACTCGCCCGTCTCCCTTAGATAAACATGCTTCGGACGACTACCAAATCCTGAATGAGCTCGTGCATGAGCAGGTCGAACTCGGGCATGTACATGGTCAGGAAGAGCGTGGTGCAGATCGTGGTCGCACCCGAGACGTAGTGCCAACGCTTGTGCCACTTGTCGTAGCGCTCGTCGCCTGGCATGCCGCAGTAGAGCCATGTGAAGACGCACAGGACGCCCAGCAGCAGCTTGACGGTCAGGATGCCGTACCACTCGTTGGACAGCGTGTGCTGCCCCGCGAAGACGAAGATGATGCCGAGCGTGCCGCTGATGAGCGCGTCCAGCAGCAGGTACTTGGTCTCCTTGGAGCGATGGAACATGGTGGACGCAATGGCCGCCCCCAGCTGCAGCATGCCGCAGAAGTTCTGTTCGCAGCCGAACGAGATGAGAGCCGCCAGCGCGTACACCAGGTTGGAGTAGATGAGGCTGTCGCACCACGCGCGCTTGGCGTGGCGCTGGCGCATTTTGCGCCGCGGCCGCGAAGACTTGACTGGTGCCAGCTTCCGCAGCCCCGCGTCCTCGCACGAAGACGCCCATTGCGGCAGGAACGGCTGGAGCTTGAACGAGCACAGGCACATGCTGGGCGGTGCTGGAAGACAGGAGGGCGATCGCTTCGAGCTGCCGAGGAAAGACTGCGAATGGTGATCGCCCGCCGCAAGCAGGGGTATTGCTGGCCCTGCAATGAGCGGCGGCTACGGGCTGCTTACGTTCGCAGTGAAACGGGTCTGTCTAAGCTATTCGACCAGCACGGATACAATTCTTGTGGCAGTAGTCATAATCCTGCGAGCCATTAACTCAGAAAACAAAATTGTCAGCAGATGGATGTGTTTTACAACAGTTCACACTTGATTAATGTATGTCGAGGTGCTTGGCCGTTAGCTGTTCTAATAATACGGTTAGGGTGTGAACCAAAGGGTATCCAATCGAGCAAGTGCTCAGGAGGGTACCGTACCGCGAGCGCCATCGCCAAGGCAGAAAAAGAGCGTCTCCGCAACGGCGCCGAGACACACCGCCATGTTCACGGCAAGATCGGTCGCGGAGAAGGAGATGACGGCCATCCGCGGTGATTGCGCTCGGCAAGGAGCGGTGTGGTTGCTTTCACGGTCTCACTCACGAATATTTTTTTCGTACACCGCAGCCTTGTGCGTGCTGGAACCGGGTAAGGCAACGACCGACGATACGACCGCCGACCAACAGAACACAGCAGGCAACCAGCTCATCCATCGCGTCGCCGAAGGCGAAAATCTGAAGTCTGGGACACGTGTTGAGCTCGCTGCAAGAGAGGCACAAAAGTTGCAAGAGACGTATCGCACCACCGACTGATCGTCATATGCACATCTCATGCCACCGAAATGAGAGATGTTATTCGCCGTGTGCACCACACGAGTTTTCTTCAACGCGCCACACCACTTGCACACAGACTTAGTCCAATCAGCCAAGGCGGCCACTCGAATCAAATCGCGAATATCCCTCCAGCTCACCTCGCATTACCTCGCATTGACGATGGCGACGCCCCCGCCCGCCCCCACTGTTGCCGACGTGCAGAAGGGCTTCTCCGCCCTAAAGCTGGACGTCCCCGTTCCCGCCGCCCCCGAGGCCGCCGCGCTGCCCATCGACGAGAAGCTCGCCAAGCTCGCGGCCATCACTGGCGCCCCGCTGTCCGCCGAGGCCGAGGCCCAGCTGCGCGCGCTCTTCGCCGAGAAGACGCACCCCATCGCCTACGACGGCTTCGAGCCCTCGGGTCGCGTGACGCTCGCCGCCGGCCTGCTGCGCATGATCAACGCCCAGCGCCTTCTGGACGCTGGCTGCCACGTGCGTCTACTGGTGGCCGACACGCACGCGCTGCTCAACAACAAGTTCGGCGGTGACCTGAAGAAGCTTCAGAGCGTCAGCACTTACATGGTGGAGGTCTGGAAGGCGCTCGGCCTGGACGCCGACAAGCTGCCCAACCTCGAGATTATGCTGGCCTCCACGGAGACCGCGCGTCACGCCGGCGCCTACTGGTCGCAGGTGCTGGACGCCGCCGGCCGTTTCACGGTCGAGCGCGTGCAGCAGTGCGCCCCCGTCATGGGCCGCAAGGCGGACGATGCCGCACACAACACCAACCGCATCCTGTACCCGCTCATGCAGCTCGCGGACGGCTTCTTGCTGCAGGCCGACATCTACCAGCTTGGAGCCGACCAGGAGGCCGGCAACGAGCTCGTGCGCGAGTACATTGCGCAGAAGGAGCTGCCCAACAAGCCGATCTTCCTCACGCACCCGCTGCTGCTCGGCCTCAAGCAGGAGCAGTTCAAGATGACCACGACGGACGCCGAGTCAGCCATTTACATGGACGACACGGCTGCCGAGGTCAAGACGAAGATCAAGAAGGCGTACTGCGTGCCCGGCGAGGTGGAGGGCAACCCGGTCCTGAACTACATGAAGTACTTGGTGTTCCCGCTCCACGCCGAGGGCATCACGCTCGAGCGCAGCGACAAGAACGGCGGCAACCTCACCTTCGCCACCTACGAGGAGCTCAAGGCGGCCTTTGCCGACGAGAAGGTGCACCCGGCCGACCTGAAGCCGTGCCTGACCAAGTACATCAACTCGTTGCTTGAGCCTGTGCGCCAGCACTTTGCCGGCGGCCCGCTGAAGACGATGTTCTCGAGCATCAAGAAGCTCAAGGTGTCCGCCACGCCCGACAGCGACAAGCTGGCCAACCTCTCGCTGCCCGGATTCCCGGAAGCGGTCAAGGAGTGGAAGCCGTCGACGCTGTCGCTTGAGGAGCGCTACGCGGTGGCGCGCTCTGTGGGCGAGGAGTGCATCCAGGAGAACGAGCTGCAGGCTCTGATGGAGAAGAAGGAGCACCCTGTGTGCTACGACGGCTTCGAGCCCTCGGGACGCATGCACATTGCTCAGGGTGTCCTGCGTACGGTGAACGTGAACAAGCTGACGTCGACCGGCAGCGTGTTCCGCTTCTGGGTGGCTGACTGGTTCGCGATGCTGAACAACAAGATGGGCGGCGACCTGGACAAGATTCGCCTCGTGGGTCAGTACATGGTGGAGATCTGGAAGTCCGTGGGCATGGACATGACCAACGTGGAGTTCCTGTGGGCCTCCAAGGAGATCATTTCGCACAGCGCCTCGTACTGGCTGCGCGTAATGGACATTGCTCGTCGCACGACCATCGCTCGCACGCTCAAGTGCTGCACCATTATGGGCCGCAAGGAGAAGGAGGGCATGCAGGCCGCGCAGATCCTGTACCCGCTCATGCAGTGCGCTGACATTTTTAACCTCAAGGCCGACATCTGCCAGCTGGGCATCGACCAGCGCAAGATCAACATGCTGGCGCGCGACTACTGCGACCAGGCCAAGATCCGCTTCAAGCCTGTGATCCTGAGCCACCACATGCTCATGGGTCTGAAGGAGGGCCAGGAGAAGATGTCGAAGAGCGACCCGGAGTCGGCCATCTTCATGGAGGACGCCGCGGAGGACGTGAGCCGCAAGATCGAGAAGGCCTTCTGTCCGGAGGGAGTCGTGGAGGCGAACCCGATCCTGGACTACTTGAAGCACATCATCTGCCCGCGCTACGCCGCGCAGGGTGTGACGGTGAAGCTTGCGGACGGCTCGGAGAAGACGTTCGCCGCCTACCAGGAGCTAGAAGACGCGTTCGTCGCTCACCAGGTGAACGGCGCTGACCTCAAGACGGCGCTGACCAAGTACCTGAACGAGTACGTCCCTGATGGCTGAGTTGCTTGTGGATCCGCTGTCGGTGTGCTGACTGTGGTTGTGTGCTGCGTTAACTTGTCCGTGTCTGTGCAGGATCCTGGAGCCCGTGCGCGAGCACTTCTCCAAGGGAGAGGCCAAGGAGCTGCTGGCCAAGGTACGCTCGTTCCGCATCACCAGATAAGCAGGGTAGAGCAGGCAGCACCATAGCTCGTAGTAGTTAGGACTCGTAGCGTATGGGTGGAAACAAGTTGACGTCGAGGATGACTTGGTGCACCTGTGCTATATTGTGTTTTGAAAAGGTTTGAATTTGAAGCAGACTACTGTACTGATTCTTGCTGACTTCCTTCGACCGTCTCCATTATCGCGATGGACGGCTTCGTTGTGCCTGGCGCTCGGCGGCTGCAGCGCTCGCTCACCAAAGTCCGTGCCAACAGCAGCGACCAGCCCCTGATCAGCATTGACGACGTCAGTGCCAAGGACAATGACGTCTACGGGTCGGACATCGCGTCGAGCGACGAGGAGAACCAGGAGGATGAGGAAGCAGAGCAGTGCGCACATGTAGCAGCTTCGAGCTCAGCAGCCGCCATCGGGAGGCGGAACGGCATCCGCCTGCTGGACGTGGCGTCGCTCTCGGTCGAAGGTTCGCAGGGCCACGCCAATGAAGACCGCTATGTGGTGACAAGCAATGAGCGCTTCCACCTGTTGGCAGTCATGGACGGCCACGGCGGCTCGTGGGCAGGTGAGTTCCTCGTCGATGAGCTGTTCAACACGCTGGATGGCGTCTACGACGACGGCTTCGACCACGCCAAGCTCTCCAAGGCCATGGAAGAGCTGGACCGCACGTTCTGCGCCAAGGCCACACGAAAGATGGACACGAGCGGCGCGTGCCTGCTGGCGGTACTCCTGTATGTCGACAAGGGCACTCCGAAGAAGATCGTGCTCAACATTGGGGACTGTCGAGCTATTGTCCGAGAGGCGTCTGCTGAGCCTGCAACTGTTGCGAGGAAGGTGAAAGGTAGAACGCCCCCCGCATCTGCATCCGGCAGGACGCTTGCACTGTCGGAAGATCACTGCGCAGGGAACACGAAGGAGCGAGTGCGTGCCGTAAGGAGCGGGGCTTTCATTCAGAACAACCGCATCGCCGGCGTGCTGGAGCCTTTTCGAACCATCGGTGATATCGACATGAAGGGCCCTGGCATGAAGAACTGGGTCATCCCCACGCCCGAGATCCGCCAAAGTGAGCTGCTCGTGGGCCGCAGCATCTTGGTCATTGCCACGGACGGCGTCTGGTGCGTGCTGAACAACAACCGAGCCATGGCGCTAGCTGTCAAGGAAATGGGCGCGAACGGGACAAGACCATCAACTGAAGCGGCCGCCCAAGCCATCGTCGTGGAGGCTCGGGAGCTCGGCAGCTGCGACGACATCACGGTGATCGTCGTCTCCGTGTAGGAATGTCAAAACAAAGTGAAATACATTTTGGCGGTGGAATCGCCTTGCTGCCTCTCTGTCCTTTACTTTGACTCGACTCTGAGTCATCGTCTGAAACCCCTCAGACCCCCACGACAGCCTTCCATGCGCCGTCGAACTCCATGCCCTCGTTGAGCTTGGTCTGCACGGCGTCCGTCACGTCCTCGCCGTAGAGGCACTTGAGCACCTCGAGACTGGGCGTCCTGCTGCGCGAGCGGTACGTCTTGTGCATGAGCGGCGTGTAGTTGGGGATGCACTGCAGCTTGAGCAGCTCCTCGCTGGTGGGCATGATGTACGCCTGACAGTTGACCGTCTGATGCTTGAGCTTGCCTTCCACGACGCTCACGGGGATCTCCTCGCGCTCGTAATACTTGTCCTTGACGGCCTCCAGCACGTCCAGCGCCGCCAAAGCGTCAGCGTCCACACGGTAGACCTCCCCGGGTACTTGGTAGCCCTCCTGGTGCACGCGGAACAGACACGGCACGCAGCGGTCCGGGTTGAGCACCAGGTGGAACTCGGCACAGGCCGTGAGCCCCGTGCCCATGAACTCGGCCTTGCCCGCCAGCTCCGCCGGGTGCAGGTACCGCTCGTAGTTGACGAGGCCACGCTTGAGGGTGCCGTACACGAAGACGTACGTGTCCATGGCGAAGAGGAGGAAGATCTCGGTTGGGGCTCTGCTGGGTGCGGTAAAATCGAAAGTGAGGAGTGCAACAACTTGAAGCGCTCGGGATCAGATCTGAGCCCAGCGAGTTTTTGTGCGGACGTTGAAGTTGTTGTACTTGCTTGCTCATTGCCCGTTCCGCACCGCCGACAAGAAGCGGCGGCGGAGGGCGAGCGTCTGTCTTGTAGCAGAACGCCCACTTACGAAAGCAATCAAAGCTGTTGTGCAGACGACAGCTCTTGCTCGCGGAACCACGCGGCGAGCTTGGCGATCTCAGCGCCTCCATCTCGGACGTCAGGAACACAGCGAAGATCTCGCGACCACCTTAGGGAGCAGGCAGATGTCGAAGTGTTGGTCGTGCAGCACCATGAGGAAGTCAGGAGAACTTGCCCAGCGTAACTTGCCCAGCGCGATCGCTGGCTTCTGGTTGCTCGTGAAGTTGTACAGCCCACAACTGATGGTGCCCTACACACACACGGGCGACGTAATGGAGAGAGCAGCTCATGACGGCAAAGTGGTGAGTGAGCGTCGAGCGAGCGGAGGAAGACACAGCGCGATGATGTCGAAGCGGCCGCCAACACAATAGCGACCGGACACGGTCTATAAAGGCCTGGGTTTAGGTTCTATACTGATACTATAGATTAGCTCTAGATTGGCACATTCCTTTTGGCTGGCCAGGGCGTCTGGGACGTTGGGGTCGTGGAAGACGGACGCCGCGGGCTTCGCTGCTGCTGTCGAAAGGGAGGGAAGAGAGGGGAGGACGGCCGGCCTTTCATGGAGCTGCTACCAGCCTGTCCAAGGGTCCTGCGTGGGTCTTACGAAACTTCGCGCTCTCAAGCTGCTGCTGCTGCTGCTGCTCGCCTTCTTGGCTTGAGCGCCGCTCTTCTCCATTGTGAAGACGCTTTAGCCACATTTGAGAGACGGACTCGTGCCGTCTCAATGATGAAAACACGTTCGAGAGGTTATTCCTGCAGCTAATGGGAAGATCGCTCGAGGACCAGCGCGACGACTACGCTTAGTGCGTGGCGGAGCCTGTGCTTCGACGGTCTTCTTTGCTAGGAGAGCGATGAAGTGTGGAGTTTGGTGTGTGGGGTTCCTAGGGCTTTGCTGGACCGTGGGTAGTGTGTACGTATCGGGTCCATGGCTGTCTGGCGGTGATCTTTTTCCACTCTTTTGTTGGCTGAGGAGTATACTGTTGGCTTCCTGACACTTCCCGTCTGTCTCGAGCATGAGCTGTACATGGCTTGCTCTTGCGTGCGCGTGCTTCTTCTCGCAGTGATGCAAAACATAAGGCCGCTTCTAAGACCCCCTGCTGCCATGTGCGAGGAGTTCCTGGGTCTTCTTGTCGTGCCGTTCTGCGTGCGTTGGCGAGTTGCGCTTGGTTGAGCTCCCGGGGTGTGTCTGATGACGATAACCATTGCAGAAGGTATCGCAATACTGCTGAGCAAGAATGAGAAGAAGCGGAAGTGTGTGCAGAGCAAGTCGGTTGGTTTCTGCCTGGTGCTGCAGCCACGGAGGGTGGCCTGGAAAGTGATGACAACGTATGGATTAACCGAAGTGGCAAGGCCTGGTGCGCAATGCTCTGGTGCCACCACCATGATGGTTCTCTACACTTGACCTGATTCCTTTACATGGCTACGCAATGACGGAGAACACTGCCTCGTACAGCTCATGCTGCTGCTCTTCGCTTCGTCCTCTTCGTGGTCGCACCCTTGTCGGCTTTCCGCTTCCCTTTTCTGCCTGGCTTGCCACCGCGACCAGTGCCCCCTGAAGGCGTGAGGTCGCTGCTGGCTGCATTGCCTCCCCTCTTCGCCTTGATATTGTCCGTCACTATAGTCGAAGAAATGTCCAGCTCATTGCCACCACCTCGCGGGGCAGAGTTGTGGCGAGGTTCCGGCTTCGTTCGGGGGTAAAGTGGGCCTTCCGGAGCTGAGCAACTGGCCAAAAGCTCGTCCCAGTTCATCCAGCAAGCGAAGGGTTCGGCTACTTTGTTCGGATCCATGCCACCGATCAACGGGCGCAGCTTCAGGCATTCCGTACACTGCACGAACTTGCGCTCACCGTCGTCGTCGTGCGCGTGGGTGTACCGGTAGTGATGGGACAACTTATCCAGACGCTTGCAGCGCTGAATAAAGTCCTGCGCGAACTTACGTTGGCGATACTCCACCAAATCAGTTCCTTTCATGAGCACCACGAGCTTTTCCTCCGGCGCCGCGCATTTCTGGCAAGAGGAAACCTTTTGTTAGTCAACAGTAGGGACAATGCAAGATCATCGCAGCTTACGTTGTGGCGTTTGTCCCATCGGTTCATCTTGCAATACCAGACAGCGGGCAACTCGGACACATTCACTTGGTCTGCACGTACATATCACCGTCTTGTTAGAACCAATCACCAACTCGAAACACAGCCAAACATGCCAGCTTACTCGGAAGTCGACGCCACTTTTGACACTTGTCACACTGCACCCAGTCGTCCTGCTTGGTTGCGATGGGGTTGGGCTTGATCTCATCGTCATCTTCAGCTGCGGCCTCCTTCAGCTTCTGCAGGGCTGTGCTTCTTGTCTCCACAGACAATTCGGGAGATGACGGGGTGTCTGGGCCGGTTGTCTCGGAGCTGCTGGCGACAGCTTCATCCTCTTTCGTTACTGCATCAGCCTTCGCAGTCTCCGTTGTTGGTGCCGCCGCTGCTGCTGTAGCAACCGATGCATCGCCCTCCTTCAGCTGTTTGCTGATCGCGTCTTCGCCCTCCTCCTCCGCCAGTCCCTTTTCGCGCTCTTCCTCCGAGATAATCTGCACTTCAACCCCGTAGTAGTTCATGATGTCCTCGTCCTCGTCGACAGGCGCAAGGCCCGGCCACAGCGACGAGACGTACTTCACTCGCTCGTCGAGCGTCAAGCTGCCTGGTTTGTCGCCAGTCAGCGGGACGAAGTCTTCATCGCCCACCTTGACAGGCTTGTACTTTGGCAGAGGCTGTCTCCGAGAGGGGGGCTCAACGGGAAGACTTATCAGCTCTGGCCGGTCCTCATACGCGGCGTCAGGTGCCCAGATCGGCTGCTGTTGCACCGGGTGTGCGCTTCTGCCGATGAGCGCGTCGAACATGGCCGCCTCTCGGTCGTCGTCCTGGATGGAGTCGTAGTACTCCTTGAGCAGCTCTCTCTTCAGGCGGAAGACTTCCGCGTGGCGACTGGGGTTGCTAAAGCCGCCGTTGTGACGCGGCAGACGCTCCGGCAGGATGGTGGTCGTGACGGTGCCACCGGGGGACACGACCGTCTTCTCCTCGGCCGGCAGCGTGGCGCGGTACGAGATCTGGCAGCGCGGGTAGAAGCGCACGAGGCGGTGCATCTTGTTGTTCTTGGGCTTCATGATGGTGAAGTCCTTGAGCTCGATGTCGCGCGGTTCCTCAGGTCGCAGCAGATACACGTCCACGGTCTCGGTCTGCATGGGCACCGCCGGCTCTGTGCACAAGACACAGACCGCGTCAGTCGCCTCCATAAGACAGAGAGGGCGAGAGAGACGACAGTCTAAAGGGGCACGCACCGTCGTCGTAGTCGTCGTCCATGGCGTTCAGCGCCGCGCGCAAGTCCATCGCGACTCGTTCCTGTTGGGGAGATGAGACTGCACAATTTAGCAAAATAATGAGCAAAATACACAATTCAATAAGATCACATTATCAGATTTGTGTCAGAGTCTTGACGCACGGACGCCATTTCTTCGTCGAGATGGCCTCCAAGGAGACGCATCTAGTTTTCGTCTACGGCACGCTCAAGACGGGGCTGTACAACTACACGACGTATCTGCAACCGGCGATGGCGCTGGGCAAGGCTTCGTTCGTGGGGGCGGCTCGTACGGCCAGCCCCGAGTTCCACATGGTGCTGGACGACGAGGCCTTCTACCCGTGTCTCTATCGAGCGCCGAGCGAGGGCTACCGAGTGCTGGGCGAGGTCTTCCGCGTGGACGCCGACACGTTGGCGGCGCTGGATGTACTGGAGGAGGTGGACGATGACCTATACGCGCGCGATGAGATCGACGTGGAGCTCTTGGGCGGCGAGTGCAAGGGGATGACCATGGCGTGCCAGGTGTACCTTATGCCGATCTTCGACGACCTACCCAGGCTGGAGCGCATAGTGGACTACACGGCCGAGATGAACGCCAAGTACGACGAGCTCATGGGCGACCCCCAGCTGGACATCCTCGAGTGCATTTACGGCAAAGAGGTCACAGATGCAGTGGAAGCCAAAGTCAAAGGCGGCATGGAGTTCGCCGACGCGTGGAAAGTAGTCGTCAAGGCGTGACGGTGACGCGAACAAACTATACGCGGCTAAAGATGCACAGTAGAAACAACAAACAGGTTGGCGCAAGGGCCATCTACCCTGGTTTGTATTTGTGGTGCCCTTGCGTTGTCTACAGAATGAACTTGGAGAGGTCCGTGCGCTCCAGCACGTTGGAGAGACGCTGCTGCACGTACGTCTTGTCCACCTCGAAGTTGACGCCGTTCATCTTGGGCGCGTGGAAAGAAACCTCCTCCGTGATCTTGCTGATGATCGTCGCCAGGCGACGTGCACCGATGTTGTCAGTCTGCGCGTTCACTTGCTCAGCGATGGACGCGATCTCGCTGATGGCGTCGTCCGTGAATGTGAGCTTCACGCCCTCCGTCTCCATCAACGCGCTCGTCTGTTCCAGCAAGTTGTGGTCCGTGTCCTTCAGGATCTTCTCGAACTCGGCAGCGCCCAAGGGCGAAAGCGCCACGCGAATGGGAAGGCGGCCTTGCAGCTCGGGCATCAGATCCGACGGCTTGGAGCGGTGGAACGCTCCACTGGCGATAAACAGGATGTGGTCCGTGTACACGAGGCCGTAGCGAGTGTTGACCGCACAGCCTTCTGTCAGCGCCAGTAGCTCCTTCTGCACGCCCTCGCCCTTGCGATAGCTTGAGCCGTTCCCGCCAGCGCGAGCCTGGTCACCAGAGTTTGCCAGCTTATCGATCTCATCCAGGAACACGATGCCGTTGTGCTGCACGTTCTCCAGCGCCCTCTTCACCACCTCCTCATCGTCGATGATCTCATCTGCTTCCTCCGCTTCAAGACGCGGCAAAGCCTCCTTGACCGTCATGCTCTGCGTCTTGTCTTCACTCTTACCGGCACCGCCAGAGAAGCGTGACGCCATGATCGTGTCCAAATGCTTCATCATGTTTTCCAGCTCTGGGGGCATCTCCATCATCATGTCCGGGTTCGCCGACGCCGGCCGCGTTCTGCTTGGCAGCGGTTTTAGCTGCACGCGCACCTTGCGGTTGTCCGCCTTGCCCGTCGCGATCTCGTCGCGCAGCTCGGCGCGCGAGATGTCGCTGAGCTTCTTGCGGTCCAGCAGGTCCACGAGGCGGTCGATGGCGCGCTCGCGGGCCGCAGCCGCGTGGAGTTTCTGCGCCTCAGCTCTTTCCATGTTGACGGCCACGTCCACAAGATCCTTAATCATTGAGTCAGCGTTGGCACCGTAGATACCCACCTCGGTGAACTTGGTGGCCTCCACCTTGAGGAACGGCGAGCCAGAGATCTTGGCCAGACGCCGCGCGATCTCCGTCTTGCCCGAGCCCGTGGGGCCGCTCATCAGGATGTTCATGGGCGAAATCTCGGCGCGCAAATCGTCGTTTTGAAGCTGGCGGCGGCGCCAGCGAGAGCGCAAGGCCACTGCCACCGCCTTCTTGGCGTCCTGCTGGCCCACGATGAACTTGTCCAGTGCGCGCACTACATCCTCTGGGATGCGGTCGGCGTCTCCGCGGGGAATTGTTCCCAGCGGAGCCAGCGGGAGGTCCGTGGCGATGGAGCTGAAGCGGCGCAGATCGACGCAGCGTCGCAGCATCATGACGGCGAAGGTGATCGATCCTCTTCAAAGTGTGGCTGGAATGAAGTGCTGTCCGATTCATGGTGTGCACCACACCAACCAAAGATGCTGGCGCCAAAAGTGCCAAAAGGCAAACGACCATGGCAATGACGAGCGACTCGGACCGCATGCTGCTGCAGCGCATCATGGTCGCCACGCCGCTCATTTCAACCTTGGAATGCATTATCCTGAGTGATGGCTAACTGGCGTCGCTGATGGTGTGTTGAGTCCAGGCGGCGGGTGCGATGGACGACCAGGAAGTGCGGCGTTTGGCCAGGAAGCTCACGGGCGAAGGTCCGTTGGCCTAACACAAGTTGTTATATTGCCAAAGCTCACATTGCTGACCACTTGAGCTATTGTACGTCGACTAATAGATCTGACGGCATCGGACGTGGATCAAATGGTGAACAAGGTGGCTGAGAACATCCGCCCATTCGCGCTCGACGTGCGCCGCGGCATGTACGACGACGGCAAGATGTACCTGGCGGTGGTCAATACGGTGAGGCATGAACGCACTGACGCCGGCAAATGAAAAGCTGCTGGGGTAATGCTGATGTGCTGAGTTGTGCTGTTGCTGGTTTAGAGTAAGGACTCCCTGACGGCATTCGGCAGCAATTTCAAGCCGTGGGAGATCGTCTTCCTGCGCAGAGCCATGGAGGAAATCGTGGACACGTACGTGCAGCGTCTTCTGTGCTTCTTCGTATGCATGTTACTAAATTGTGTGGGTGTATATTTTTTCAGAGAGGAAGGGGCTTTAGAGGAGTCGACGCTGTACAATTTGCGGAAATCCCCTACCACCTTGAACGAGGTGGAGGAGCTGCTCCGCAAGTTGATAGCCGAGAAGTGGTTCGCTCCCAGCGCTGTGCAACTGGAAACCCGCAGCTTCACGCTGGGCCCGCGCGCGTACTTGGAGCTCATCGCGTTCCTGCGCGACATGCAGGTCAAGAAGTGCCCAATCTGCCAGTACGAGCTGTTGCAGGGGGCGAGATGCCAGAGCGGGAACTGTGACGTTGTGGCTCACCATGGCTGCATCGACAAGTACGAGGAGAGAGGAGTGAGCTACAAGTGCCCTACTTGCCAGCACCAGCTGCGGCGGTAGTTTCGTGGTAAGCAGATTCAGGTTATCTCCGAGGTAGTTGGGAATGCAAGCTCGGGTTCAGAATCTCTCTGTTCGCTCAGTCGTGACTGCTTCGTTGAGTGCAGTTAGCTAGTCGGCTCATGAAATTCTGGGGCGGCGTTAGGGTCGTACGGTAGCAGCGCAGCAGCCACTCTGCGATCCTCGGCATTCAGGATGTTGAACGTAGCGCAGGCGTTGACGGTGTCCAGGTACTCGACCACGATGCCATTCACCTTGAGCATTTCCTTCAGCTCCGGCGCGAGTCCGTGATTGATACGTTCACCACAGCCGAGCACCAAAATTTCTGCAGTAGCAACACGTATTGGTCAGTCATTTGCATCGGAACGGATCGCTCTCTATCCATGGCAAAACCTACCGATGGGCGGGTTGGACACCGTGAAGACAGCCAGGTGCTCTGCCGTGATGTCCTCGACCCGCTTCGGCTTCCAGAGCTACAGCAGCACATCACCAGACAGTTAGATTGGTGACAGCAACGCCGAACAAGAAGACTATGCTTTACCATGGCGATCTCGGAGAACAGCGCCACTCCACCGCGCATGTTCTGCAGACAGACGCAACATGGAGCAACGTCAGTTCATAAAGCCACGAAAGACCAATCTCTCCAGTAAAGCGACACAACGCTACGCACCACGTCGTTGATAACGAATCCTCCTTCATCGTACTCGGTCACGGACACCTTGGCTGTGCCATTGAGCATTTCCTGATCGCAGGTTACGAAGCGTTAGATCTCCCCAGCTGCAGCAGCACGAAGCGCTGTCTAGGCACCTTGTGCATGTCATGGCCGTAGTTGATCCAGCGGCGAGTCAGCTGCGTTGTCGACCGCGTCGCAGCGCGAAGACTCCGGCGGAGCTGCAGCAAGGAGCGGCTCATATTCGTCAAGTGTGGCGTCCTCAATAGTAGCCCCACTGAAAATGTACCCATTCGTACCCTCAGTCCGTAACCCTGCCGAGCAATAATGGTGGACGTCGATGACCATGAGCTCTTCATGCGCGAAGCTCTGCTCGAGGTACGCAGACATTGAATTGCATACAGTGGGTGACTATATATATTGCATAATGCTAATACTGGCTGGGAATTGGCTGCTGCAGGGGGAGAAGGCGTTGACGCGAGCGGAAGTGCCTGTGGGCTGCGTCTTCGTGCACAAGGGCGAGATCATCGCACGCGCGTCCAACCGGGTCAACGAGCTCTACAACGTTAGTAGGCTGCAATTTGCACGCAGGTCGTGGTGACTGTGGATCTAACTTTTCATACTGCAGGCCACCATGCACGCCGAGATCGTGGCGATTGAGGCCATCGCTGCCAAGTACGGCGATGCTGCAAAGGACGTGTTAGCTGAGAGCGCGCTGTACGTCACGTGCGAGCCGTGCATCATGTGCGCAGGAGCGCTTGCTCACGTGTTCATCAAGCGCGTGTACTTCGGCTGCCACAATGACCGCTTTGGAGGGTGCAGCTCCGTGCTCAACTTGCACGAGCGCAGGTGCGTTGACCTGAAATGAGGCCCGATAAGCTGGTAGGTATGCGCTTACCCAACCATGTTACATGTTTCTGCCTTGTTGACGGTGCAGTGCACTCCCGAAAAGCAAGATTCACCGAGGCTTTCCGTGTGTGTCCGGCATCCTAAAGGACGAGGCCGTCACGCTACTCAAAAAGTTCTACACGAGCGAGAACCCGCGAGGTAAGTGCAGCGTTGGAGTTGCCAATTGCTTTGAGCAGCACGTGATTGAACTTGCCTTTGTTTGCTTCTCAGTTGAGGACTCCAAGAAGAAGAGGAAGAAGCGCGATCCCAATGGGCCTCCTGCTGATGAGGAGAAGTCGTGATTGCATCTCTAATTGCATTCTAGATTGATATTCAAGCCGCTCTATTGCTTGCGTTGCTGTTTCTTGAGAGCGTTCGCGTAAGGCGGGTTGATAGGCTTTTGCAGCGGCTCACGATGAACATACTTTGCCGGATCGCCGCCTTGCGCAGCGTCGTTCCCTTCGACTTCGTCCAGCGGGTACGACTGGTCAGCGTCGTAGCCAAACACGTCACCGGCGCCTATGAACGCCACGTCCACACAAACGCCTCGCTCCGCGGATACCTTGCTGGAGTACCAGTCGTCGTCGTCTTCCTCGGCGTCTTCGACGTACCGCAAGTCCAGCAAGTTCCGCTCCATGTCTGGCACGAAACCCTCGGGTAGAAGGAAATCCTCACAAACGACGAACGACTCGAAGCTCGAGTTGCGGCTCGTCTTGGGCTTGGCGCACGTCACCTTACCGAAGAAGCGGCGCAGCTGCGCGTACAGCAGCGACACCTCCTTGCCTCGGAAGAGCTTGGCCACGAAGGTGCCGCCGTCCTCGAGGATCTGCAGGCTGATGTTGAGGCCTGCCAGCACGAGCTGCGCCTGCAGATACTCGTCCAGGTCGTGCAGCCCCAGCACATCGGGCGCGCCGTCGCTCACGACCACCTGCGCCTTCTGGCCGCGAAAATGCGCCACGATTTCGTCAGCCGTCACTTTGTGCGTGATGTCGCCCTTGAGCTGCACCACGCCATCCAGCGGCGCCATCTCCATAAGGTCCACAGCCACGATGGTGCTGTCAGCAGGTACCCGCTCTGCGATCACCTGGCTCCATCCGCCGGGCGCTGCACACAGGTCCACGACGCGGGAGGCTCCACGCAGAAGCTGGAACTTGTCGTCCAGCTGCAGCAGCTTGAAGGCCGAGCGTGCGCGGTAGCCTTGCTGCTTGGCCTTGCGGTAGTAGATGTCCTGTCGAGGGTCAAAGTCAGCACCAAGAGCACCAGAGCCAGCGTCATCGCAGCGCCACGCACCCGCTTGTCCTTGGACGTCTTCCCCATGACGGTCGGTGGCCGGGAGTGATTGTTCCGCCCCGATGGTGTGTGACACACAGCTCCAGCATCAACCTTGGGGCGTCGCAGTTCTGCTTCTTTCTGGATGCGACTTGACCTGCAGCTGGCTCATTCCGATATTCTCTCCGCGTCGGTCGCGCCACGTCCCGTTCCCAGCTGCATGAGCTTTTCGCACCCAAACCACGTCAACTTCCACACGGGCGGCGGCGCTTACTGCTACCCTGATCCCACCGCAAGAGGCAACCAGCCGGCCCCGTCGCCCTACGCCTCGTACGCCTCGTACACCCAATCGCCGCCGCCGGCGCAGTTCTCGTTCGTCCAGCCACCGCCTTCCACGCCCGAAGAAATCCCGTACGCCGTGCCGGTGGACGCCGCACCCATGGCCGCTCCACCCGCTCAGGAAGAGATCGACTACGCACGCCCGCAGACGTGGCGCAACCTGCCGCAGCGTCCGCCGAGCTTCACGGCGCGCCCTCCACTGCAGCGTCCGGGTCGCTCGTCCAGCAATGCCAGCACCACGAGCCTCGACAACTCCACTCAGTCGTCGACGTACAGCGAGGCCGCCATGGCTGCCAATGCGTCGGTAGCTGCCGCTGCGGTCGCGCCAGGAGCGAACCTCTTCGGTGAGAGAACTAGCGCGTCCAGTGCGACGTCTAGCGCTACGAGAAGCAGCGTGGACACCGCGGTGGAGACGATGTGGGAGGCACGTCGCAAGAGAGAACAGGCCGAGGCGGAGGCGGATCAGAAGCTCGTTGACGCAGTGTGCAAGGCGTCGCTGGCCGAGTTCAACGAGCGCGAGCGAGCGCTTCAAGCATACGAGTCCGAAACCTCGCAGAGATCACTCGAACACCAGACGTCGTCGGCGGCTCTGCAGCAGGCTAAGAGTGAAGCGGAGCTGCGCAAACGCGCGGCCATGCAGACCGTGATCGACAGCAAGACGCGTGCGAAGCAGATGAGCGAGAAGGCCCGTGAAGCCACGTCTCTCTACGAACAGAAGAACAATGAGCGGCTTTCCAAGCAAGCCGAGCTCGAGTCGCTGAAGCTGCGTGAGGCGCAGGAGTCCGAGCTACGTGCCGTGCAACAACGCAAGGAGGAGGCCATCCGCAGGCGCAATGAGGCCGAGCAGAAGGCCCATGAAGCCCGAGAGAAAGCCGAGGCGATGCGACGCCAGGCCTTCCAGGCCGCGTCCAAGGTGCGGGCGAACTCACGCCGGCAAATTGAGACGCAGCTCGGCGAAGAAGAGGCCCACCGCCAGCGTGAAATGCAGTGCAAGCTTGATGAGATCGAGAAGAACAAGGAGCTCGCACGCCAACGCAAGGAGGCAGCCACCAAGAAAGCAGAGGACGCGCGCCGTCGGGCTGAAGAGCTTCGCCTGAGGGCAGAACAAGCTCGAGCTGGTCTCAAACCTTCAGCGGCCGCAGCACCGACGTCATCGGCGTGAGTGAAGTGACGAGGAGAAGATGGCAATTTCTTAAATATATTTTACTAGCGAGCCAGCGATGAAGTCATCACTTGGTGCTGTAGAATAGTACTACGTCGAAGTAGCTTAGTTTGCCTGACCATTGAGCAGATGCCTCCTATAAGCCGGAGTCATCACCGGCTTCGTTTTCCAAGCTGGAGAAGTGTGTGGGCGACGAAGGACGGCGCTTAATGACGTCTTCGAGACTCGCACTCGAGCTGTACGTGCCGTCCGAGCCGCTCGAACGGCGGCAGGACAGCGAGCGACAACGCAGGTCGTCCTTGCCCTTGCTTTTCGTGCACAGCCAGTCTTCCTGGGAGTTGGGTGACTCCTCCTGGGTGTTGGGTGTCTCCTCCTGGTTGTTGGCATCAGTCTCTGCGGCGTCCTGAAACCAGCTATACGACAGCAGGTCTGAGACGGTGGGCCGCATCAGGGCGTCCGTCACCAGCACCGACTTGAGCAGCCCTTTGGCCTGGTCGGAAATGTACGCAGGGTAGTTGATACGGTTGCGTGAAACATCTCGGCGCAGACGCTGGAAGTCCGAGTCGTCGAAAGGAGCGCAGCCTGTCAGGAGCGCAAAGATCAGCACGCCCACACTCCACACATCGGCGGGGCCTCCCTGGAAGCCCTTGCGGGATGCTTCAGCCGACGCGTGGAGGAAAAGGATCTCGGGACTGCAGTACAACGGCGTGCCGCAGACCGTCTTGAGCGGTTGCTCCGGGAACGCCACCACATCCGACAGTCCAAAGTCAATGAGTTTCACGTTCAAGTCTTTTGTGATCATGACGTTTTCCAGCTTCAAGTCGCGGTGGAAGACGTTGCGTGCGTGGCAATACTCCAGCGCCGACAGCAGCTGGCGGAATACGCCAGCCGCCTCGTCCTCGGCCATTTTCCCGTTCTCCAGCAGGTGCTCCAGCAGGTCCAAGCCTTCAACGAGCTCGTGGACGATACAGATGCGGTGTGACGTCTCGAAGGCGCCCAGGTACTTGATGATGTTGGGGTGGTCCAGCGACTTGGAGATCTCGAGCTCCGACACGAGCTTCAGCAGTCGTCGACGCACGCGGTGCACGGCCTTCTCCGGCACGTACTGGCCGTCGGCGACCATGGAGCGGCGCGCCTCCACCATCGACACCTTGTCAAACACCTTGACCGAGACGCGCTTACCCGTGCGCGTATCCACCGCCTCGTAGACCTTAGACGTGGCGCCCGTGCCCAGAACGCGTCCGAACGTGAGCTGCAGCGAAGAATCAAGTCGCAAAGAGACATCGCAAATCGTCAGCTTTCTCCTCTCCCGTCGCTACATTGGCGCCACCAACAAGAACACAGATAACGTACGCGTTGCTCGAGCTCCTCCTCGCTGACCATGGGGCCGATGAGCGCGCGCAGGCGGTCGTCGATGGACAGTTTGGCCGTCGTCTTGTGCGGCGCCGCGGGCCTCCGTCCCAGCGGCGCGTGGACTTTGGCCGACATCTGCGGTGAGCCGACGCTGCGCTCGTTCATGCAGAAGAGCGTTGCGTAGCTGCCCACGAGCGTGTCCAGCAGAGAGGCCATGTCGTCGACAACGTTGGCTGCTGTTTCTGATCCGGAGGCGAGACACGGCGGGCTTGCGCTCGAGCCTGCAAAATGCAAAGTGAGCTCAAGCGAAGCAAACCGACACGGATCCGCCAGCTATTTTTAGCCAATCGCGATTGCTCGTGGGATCGCGCGCATAAAACGGGGGCGTCAGACTGTGAGGATGAGCGACCTGCACAAGTGCATGATCGAGGTCCACCACGGCGGCAAAGGATCTCGCAGGCCATGGGCGTGGTGGTCATGCACTACAGTATAGGAAGCGCCCTTGATGCTGTGGCGGCCGTTGCCCGTCTGCATCCGCTCTCGCGAGTATTTGCGTAAAAGGGAATCGGCTTGCGCGGGCGAGCTGCGTCAAGGCAACGACCACGAGAATAAGGAGCTGCGAGGCCGAGACGCTGCCGACGCGCTTGAGGCCTTTCGTGGCGGCCATGAACCGCGCTTTACAACACGTTGGAGAGCAGAGCTGCGCCATTTGCGCCGGGCGCCCTTCTCTTGACGGTGTCACCACTCGAGGCCGCGCATGTCATGCGCAAGGGCAACGTGCGTGCGATTCAGCCCGGCCGGATTCTTTTTTTCGTGCAGTGCAACCGCTGCCAAAAACCACTGGTCGCCATCGTCCCGCGCGCTTGCTTGCTGAACGGAGCGAGTGCCGTCAGCCCCAGACTTGAAACGCACCGTGTCGTCCTTTGCACTTCATCTGGCGATGGCACATTTGTTGCGGCAACGTGTGCATCCAGTCCAAAGTCTCCGCTGCAGACGGCCGCGGCCCATCCATCACGTCAAGTGGACTGCCCTTCACCGTCAAGTTGACCGAGGCTGTCGCCTGATGTGAGTGGCACTCGGCAATAACGGCCGAATGGATCGAGAGCTCGAGCATGCCCCCCAACTCCGCCGCCAAAGCGGCTTGCTGCTGCTGCAAGCCGGAATGGTGGTCATTTATCCTCAAACAAAGGACCGACCGAGCGTCGGCAGTTCCGCCCTCGGGCACAATGAAGTTTGTTACGTGTGCAGATATGGCCGGAGGCGCGGGCCACCACCCTCGACGACGAAAGGCGCGTGCCACGTTGACGCTGTCAAGGTCCGCAACGCACGTAAGGATCGGGATTCGCTTTGATGCAGCCGGATTCCTCATCGCGGAATTCATGATCGTACAGATACAATTGAAAATCTTGTGCGTGACGAAACAGGAATCTACAGATGCGAGCGGGCGCAGGGACACAAGAGCAGCAGGCCAGCAGCGAGAGCGGCACATCAGCAGCGAAAGCTTTCCAAGACAGCTAGCGGTGCGACACAATTCGTTTTTTAGTTGGTTGCTTTTTCGTGTGTGATCTCGCGTCCACGGCAGTCCACCGATCCGCGCCAATGACAACCACGAAGCACTCACGCTCGCGAAGCACTCAAGCACTTCGAGCGTCAACGAGAAAGCCGAATAAGCTTTGTGCCAGCTGGCGCGGCACAAAATCCGATAGTTACGGTACGTCATCACATCACACCTTTAAGATACGGAGGGCACTGAAAATATCCTATCCTGTGCCGTTGAACGAGTGTGCAATCCCCGCCCTCTCCTGTTATATGCACGTGTGCATGTGGTCTGGCTATGGGTTCACTTGTCAAGCTACCTGGGGTCCTCGAGCCCCAGACCCTCTCCATCCACCATCATTTGTGTGTTGCGTCACTGCCCCCCTCTCATGAACGATGTAGCCCGCCCAAAGTTCTGAAAGTACCCCTTCATCAGTTCGAGCATGTTCCGCGCGGCGTT
>JAABLK010000126.1:35880-55482 GCA_012295415.1 Phytophthora chlamydospora | reverse complement strand
TGACTTAATATCTCAATCACAACTTAATTTCTCCTCTTCCTCGCAAGTCTTCTTCTCAGCAGGCCAACCCCTTGACACCGACAGCTTTCGCCGCTTGGAATGGTATTTGCACAATGCCGTGGAAAAGCGAAATTGCTTTCGACGTTTGACAAGATGGTTGGGCGACCGTATTATTTCAGTTTGGCGATGGCCCCTGAAACGAGCGATCAGCCGATCAGGCAATTCAGAAGTGCTTTCGACGCACTTCCAGCTCTGGACGGAGTGGCGTGCTTCGGAAGCCGTAGCTGTTGTGCTATGTACGGCGGTTCCAGTAAAGATCGCGTGGCGGTGGTACGCAATTTGGTACTCGAGACTGCGAGCTGTGTGGGCATTCAATTTGATGAACGCAACTCGCAAGACTGCACCGCATCGCTTTGCATCGAAGAGTTCGAGTTCTCGAACGCGGGGGCCTTTCGAAACGCTGCGGCAGCGTGAAGAGGGTGAACTCACGGGAGGCGGGCTAGGAAGCTGCTTGATGTAGTGCCTGGATTCATTAGGCTGTTGGAGTGGGTGCAGAAGGCGAGTGGAAGACATTCGAGCTCAAGCCACCTCAGCAGGTGCGATTGCTTTCAGCTGATGCATTCGTATCGTCGTCGTTGTTTCACCAACTGCTACTAAGTATTCAATGCATTCGTGCCGTTCAGTGATTGAAGAAACATTCTGGTTACTACACTATGGGGTTTGGTCACATTGGTACACCGCACTCTGGATCCAATTTCTGAACAGTACAGAGTAAGAGAGAAAGGGAAAAGTGAATCGCCTTTCGCGCTTCGAGGTGGAGATCCGATTCCTGTTGCGTAGGAAAATGGATTGTGTGATGATTGGCGCCAAAACAATGATCGTTCAGTTGAGCTACATTGGATATTGTTCTAGCACGTGGCACTCGACAGGACACGACAGAAGATAACGAACGGCACGAGGCTGTGCACCTTTGGTCGTGGCCTATGACTAGTAGCAGCTTCCGTCTCCTTGATTTTTTACAGTCGCACGAACGGAGTCGGTGGGACGGTAGATTATTTATCGGGTCTACAGCGGGTCTGGTAACGTGTCGGGTCGGACTGACCCAGCTCCAGACCCTCGGATAGTTTGCAGCGAAGCTAAACTGCAATCAGGCCCGACCCCGTAACCCAGACCAAGGAAATAGTCGCTGGTGGACTACCAACCCTCCCGATAGTGCCTAACAGCCCTCAAACTAGTGACATCAATCAAACCGGTAATGTACCGTTTCCGTTTCATAAACCGTTTGCGTTTCACCAACCGTTTGCGCGTCGCGATCATTTTGGAACAGGCCGCCAAATGAGTACTTTCCCTGCGCTTCCGTCTCATGGCCGGCAGCGTCTTAGAGGGTGCTCCGCAGCGAGAATTCCAGCGGATTGGGGCTCATTCCTGCGGATCTCTTCATCCAGCGGATCGGCCGAAGATCTGTGCGCTCCGCACGTCGATTCCAGCCGAATGAGAGGCTCGATCCGCTGCCCGCTATCCGCCCGAATTCTAGCAGGTAGCGGATTCATCCAGCGGATGGAATCGAAGCACCTGCAATCGTACATATCAACGAGATTGCCAGGAACGGCAGAACAATGAATAAATGTATTGTCTATTGCTTCTTAAATCTGCACGTACGAATTCTGCGTGCGGCTATCAAACGACGACTTCGCCATACCTTCCTGCTAGAAGTACCAGGTAATCCCGCCACATCGACGAAGCGATTTCATCGCGCAGCTCCATCATCGTTCTGTCATCGCTTTCTAGGTATATCGTCCGCTTCTTCGGCGTCTCTCTCGTTGGCACTCGCGTCGCAGCTAGCAAACTCATCGTGGTTGACTCGGATAAAGTTGTGTATAGCGAACACTGCTTTTATACTGTCAACTTGCTCTTCAATTGAGTATGATGTCATCGTGCGAAGAATTGGGAACTTGCTTTTCTCTACTCCGTAGGTGCGTTTAATGACGTTTCTAAGATATGAGTGCCGAAGGTTTTGATAGTTCTTGCATGTTTTTTGGTTTTTGCTGCCCGTCCCCAAACTCTTTTAGATGGTATCATACGCCTCGATAGGGTGTCATTGTGAACTACGACCTCCGCTACCACTGCCACACTAACTACTACTACAACTCCACCAAGAATGCGTCAACGACGTGCTTTTGCACGACAGGATGCAGATACGGACGACGTCGAGCAAGACCGTCAAGCAACCCGCCGTCAACAGCACGACAATGATTCGGAAACGGGTACCCCGGCCAAGAAACAAAAAACAACACGGGAGAAGACGAGTGATTCACTCAAACTGATGGCTGAATCGTTCGCGTCACTCTGTAAGAGGAGGTGCGAGGCCGAGAGTACGATAAAGTCTTCATGAAGGTGAGCGGAGAGGAAGAGGATCCCAATCGCCGCCAATCTCGTCTACCTGAAGATGTGGCGAAATTTTAAGCGGAGATGAAGATTCTTCACCAACAAGCAGTGTACGCAGTGTGCTCGTGGGATAGTCTTTACATGCCAAGGGCCTATTCGTTCATGCACTCGAAGCCCAGAGGCATGGAGCAAGAACCACATCAGGATTATGTCCCGGATGCGATTGCTGAGGTGGCGAAGCAGTACGCTGGGACTATTCCTTGCTGCTGCATGATCGTTGCTCTCATGCCTGGGACGCACCTCAAGGTGTTTGCGGGCTGTTTCGACACCGTGGACTGGTCGAAGGCGAAGGTGCTGGAGCTACGCCCAGGAGACGCCGTGCTGTTTCCTGCAGATCTCATTCATTGCGGAATGTCCTACGATGTCGATAACTATCGACTTCACTACTATATCACTGATCCAGGACCCAAGTTTGAGCCAGACATCGTTGCTGGTGTCAACGAGAAGGTGTTTTCGTGCAAGTATTGGGGTCACGAAGCTGCGACATCGAGCGCTATCCACCAGCATCGGTTCTACTGTGCCAAGAACCGAAGGGGCATATGAAGCGGGAGAAAGGAGACGCAAGTGCAGCCAGTGCGGAAAGTGGCTTGAAAGCCCTGGTGGGTTGCGCAACCACCGCTTCCAGACTGCATCTCGACTGATGCTCAAGTGCTATAGCCAGAGTAGCTTGACAACAACAGTAAAACAAATACAGCGGCCATGAACGAACATTTATAAATTCATTGATTTGTAATTATATGCATGCACAACTTGCGCCTTATAACAACACTGTTCTGCGTCTCGTGGGCTAGCATGTAGCGTCCAAGACATTGACCGCAACGAGAACTACGTAGGAAGTTGGACAACTTGCACGCGATTGGCTAAATATTGTTACACATTGAGTGGTAATTGGACGGCAACTTCATCGTTTGATTGGAAATAGCCGTTACCGTTTCAGCAAGTGTTTTCGTTTTCAGTGTAGCTTTTTAATGCAAGTAGACAAGTCGGTCACGTAGAGAAGGCACTGCCAACCGTGGGGGAAAACTGCAGCGGGGCTGCAGTAGCTTTAGCGTCAGAGGAAGACACAGACTCAGAGAGTCTCTAGTGTATTTGATAGTTTGCAAGCTCTATACGAGAGTTTGCACGAGTACCTTAATTAAGGATAATTAAGGACTCCAGAGGATCTATATACCTTATCCAAAGGCAATGAACTCTAGGCTTCCAAATGTGAACTGAATGTATTGTTTGTTTATCGCGGCAGAGCCGCCTGTTGTCTGAATGTATAGGACTCACTATCTATCATAGTAGAGCCTAGTCTAATGCATATCCATTGGCTGTGAGCCACCCATTGCTATCTGGTGTGCCACACGTAACATGTGTATAGAACCCAACTTATGTGTGGCACCTAACTTGTGTGTAACACACTATTTGATGTAACCCCGTTACAAAAACCATCAAAGAACTTATTGATCATGAAGAAGAGCCGTTTGAGTGCAAGAAACTCCTTTTATTGCTCCAGTTACCTGTACACTAGTTGTGTGATCTAGCGTAAGACAAAGGAACCCCTGATCAAAACCGCCGCGTCAATCTGCCTTGTTGAGCGACGGGTTTAGAGAGTGAACTCAGGGGGGACCACTTACGTGCCGTGGTTTGGAGCCCGAGCACGTCTGTGCGCAATGTCGTCCAGGAGAGCCACGTAGCGAGCCGAGTGGTCCTCAATGACACCGACGAATGTGGGGATATTCGGGTGCCCGTTGGAAAAGAGCCGTTAAGCTCGCGGTTGCACCTCTCTTGGTGCGGTTCACCACTACGCGTTGAATTCCGCGGATGTTCCACAATTTCGGCTGGTACATTTCGAGCCACGTTCTGCGAAAGTAGGCCCAAAACGCCTCCCATTTGCTTTCAGAGTACTCTGTCCCCCGCACTAACAGAGCACGCTTGAACTTGTCGATGACGTAGTCGATTCCGTGCGGGTCAATGCGGTCGTGAGGGATGACGGTAAGCGAGTCGAGAAACCCTCGCAGCATCATGCCTGCAATCTCCTTTCCAGGAATATGCAGCTTGAGCATCTTGCGTCGAACAGCTTGCTTGAAGTGGAAGAGACAGCCGACGATGTCAGCGTCAGGGAACTGGTCGCCGACGGCATTGGTGAGGCCCCGTTCGAAGTCGCACGTCACTGTCACGACGTCCATTGTCATTCCGGTCGTCGCTTGCACACAGTGATGTGCCAGTACGTCCACTCGCTCTTGTTGTTTGTCAGGCAGTACAAGACCGGGATGAAGCACTTCGAGCCACGGTCGTGCACCATGACGACGATGCACTGGTAGGACGGGTTCGGCACACAGTGAAACGTTCCATCAATGTAGATCGAGGTCTGGTTGTACGACAGAAGTCGTATCAAGGCTGGGTGCCCCCACACGAGGATGTGCTGGACATTTCCATCGTTCACGTAGGTGAAATGGAACTGGAAGAACGTCGCATCACCAGCCTTCGTCAGCGAAGGCGGCGGTACCTAAACGAGTCCGTATTTCGAGGAGCCGAAGTGGTTGTTCCGAGTTCGGTACACACGCCTGATGACTTGCTCTCGAGTGAGCCCACGAACCATCCTCGATGAAGTGAACTCTTCACGAATCAGCTCCCAGATCTTGATCGGCACAAGCGTCAGGTTGGACAGCGCGAGAGCGTCGACGTCAGCCTTCATCGCTTCGACCGCAGCATCCAGGCCATCTTCAGCGCTGGCCAACGGAGAATCTTGGTTAGCCGATTTCCCGCAAGTGTGGGCCACGGCGTTCAGGTAAGAACCGTCAGCCATGACGTCGACGCGAGCCTTGCACATCGTGCTTCGATAGAAGCTGGTCTTGAGGCTGGATGCGTACGCCTTCGTGTAAGCGTAACCCTCCCACTGCACAGTGGTCTTGAAGGGGCAGAGTTCTTGTACGTCGTCCATTTTGAGGAGGAGTTTAAAGAGCTAGAGGTGCTGCTTCTCGCGTCTAACCGCTCCAAAGCCTTCACACTAGCCAATCATTTGCAGTCACGAGTACTTTTGCACTGCTCGGACCAGCCGGGATCGCTGGTAAGAACGGTCATAGCCAACATCATACACCTCCTATAGCGTATATCCAAAGGGCACAACTGTTTTAGAAGGTAATCATAGATTACCAGAATTGAGTCGGTAATTGCTCTGTGGGTTGTCTTCCCAGGTTGTATTTTTCGGGTCAGGTGCCACCAAGGCACGACCCTACAAATAACCAGGCCCGACCCGACACGTTACCAGACCCGCAGTAGACCCGATAAAAATCTAACCGGTGGGACTGATAAGCTTGTCGAGTTGGGGATTCTTCTTTCACAAGAACTTGGCCCTTAGACTTGCCGACGTTTCCCCCCGTCTTGTTAAGCTTTCTAAAAAGTGCCTTCTGAGTCTTGTCCCACGGCTTAAACGCTGCAGCAGACGTGAGCGTCAGCCCAGACTTCACACAATTCACCACGCTTGAGATCGAAATCGCCGGTCTCTGAAGGGTAGAAGTCAGTTTTCTTGTCGACATTACCCCGCAGCTTCCTGGCGCAGTCGGCGGGAGCTGACGGAGCTTACGGCCCACGTAGACCATTGATATCGCACTAAGTCCGGCTGATGTGAGATCGTCTTGAGACTCGCTTGAACACCCGTGGATTCACTCGAACGCAAGCAGCACCTTCATTCCCTGGTCTTGGACAGGAAAGTGTTGTTGATGTTGCTATCCGATTAGCAAACAGCTTTCTGAGCAATGGATCCGCCGTCGCTTTACTTCCATGCGACGAAGAACTCGACGGCGCAATCATCACTGTCAGCGCCATCGAAAGCTCTAGTAGCGATGATTGCGTTCGCGGCTGCAGCCGTCTTGGTCGTCTTACTTTCGAAAACGCTTCGAGCTCACCACACCTTCTCAATAGCGCCCCTGCCAAGCCTCTCTTACTTGTGACCATGGCCGACACCAAGAAAACCGTTCTTATCACGGGCAGCACGCGTGGCATCGGACTCGCCCTAGCCGAGCACTACTCCAAGGCCGGCTGGAACGTCATCGGCACGACTCGTGCCAACAGCAACACGGACCAGGTCATATACTTACTCTAGAAAACACTTCACTGTGGTTGGTTCAGTGTGCTAACAAGGTTCTGTTGTTGTGGCCTGAAACAGCTCGCGGCACTTTCGCCCTTGAAGTGTGTGTCGCTTGATACGAGTGATGAAGCTTCTGTGCTCGAGGCGGCCCGCCAGCTTGAAGATGTGCCAATCGATCTCCTCATCAACAACGCCGGCATATGGGTGCCCGACGACTTCAAGTCCGCGACGAAGGAGGAGTTCATGCGCCAATACGAAGTGAACACCGTGGGCCCGTTTCTGCTGACCCGTGCGCTGCTACCGAACTTGCAGTTGGCGGCCAAGGCGCATGGTTCTGCCTGGGTTGCGCAGGTGTCTTCGCTCTCGGGCAGCATCGGCAGCAACACGACCGAGAACACCCATTACTTTAGCAAAGCATTTGGCTACGCCTCATCCAAGGCCGCGCTCAACATGGTCACCCGCTCCATGTCGGTCGCTCTTCGCGAGAACAACGTTGGCTTCGTGACGCTGAATCCGGGTTTCGTGGCCACCGACATTAATGACCACCAAGGCTATCTGAAGCCTTCGGAGTCGGCGGAGAGCATGGCAAACATCCTGGCGAAGCTGCAGCTGGAAGACACCGGCAAGTTCCTGAATGCGGACAAGGAAGTTCCAGCCTTTGAACTGCCGTGGTAACCAACCTGGCGTCAAACCACGACGTTGGCCACTCGATCGAAACGTTGCTTTATCTAGCGTGATCAAGATCGAAGCAATAATGATTCCTTGCAAGAACCCTCACAACCATGTACTTTCATTTTGTCTTCTGGTTCCAGGCTTCTTTTGCAGGTATTCCCACATTCCTGGCACAGAAGCGATGCAGATCCTACAATGCGGATCCTCTTCAAACTTACGCCGCCAAAGATCCAACTTTCTCGTTCGAACACCGTCAGCGCTCTGAGAAATCGACGGCCACGGCCTTCTGGCTCTTGAAGAAGCACACCTCAGTTGAGCAGCAGTCTCTGCGTCTTCACACGGGCGTCCGTATCACAAGTGCGTTATGGTGCGCCACCTTCACCTTGAAGTTGTTGAGTTGCATGTGGTGTACACCACGTATATTGTGTGTGATTTCACATACAAATTCCAAGTCAAGCGGTCGGTTTCGCCTCCTTTGAAGTTTGTATGCGATCGTGCGCGGTGTATAAGTTTCTGCGTTTTGACGGGGACGCGAATACTTATCAAACGTTGCGTGCGACACACCATCCACGTTTTGGCTCGGGGATATCGGGCCAGCCAAAAAGGGGCTTCAAGCCAGCGACACCCAAGCGGAGAGAGTCTCCTCTTCCTTCGCCCTCCTCTCCTGCCCTCTCTCTCCATGCAGACCGCCACAGCGAGACCCGCCGCCCCTCCGGCTCGTAAGAGCGGCAACGGCAACGGCCCCAAGAGCAACAAGAAGAAGAAACAACAGTCCAAGAGCAACGCCGCCAAGGAGCCCGCAGGCCCTCCGCCCGTGGCGCCGCCGCCAGTGTCCGGTCCGTGGAGCAACCCCAAGCCAGCTTCGGGCGGCGCGCCGCCTCCTGGCTTTGCACCAAGCCCTCCCAAGCCCGCCAACACCGGCTTCAGCGGTACGAACAAAGTGTCGAAAACATTTTTGACAGTTTGGGCAGTTTTTGACAATGTCTTCTCTGTCATGGAATATGTTTCCCTTTGTGACACCTTGTTGGGATTTCAGACGCCCATCAACGCCTACTGCGACACCGCGCACTTTTCGCCTTCCGCTTCCTGGTAGGCAAAGCTGTGGAGATCCAACTCGTGGCATCCAACGAACGCTACGCTGGCCTGTTGGACTGCGTGGACCCGGACGACTTCTCGGTCGTTCTCAAGAGCACCAAGAGACTCAGTGCTGGGCCTGATGCTAAACCCTTTGAAGACGGTAGTACCGTGATCTTTAGACGCCATCAGCTGGCGCACTTAGTGGCAGACGGCTCAGTCGACTATACAGAGGCCGTGTTCGCTTCGGCTGGAGCGGCGGCTGGAGGCTTCCGTACGGACACGGAGATCAGTGGACAGAGGGGCGAACACCTTTTTGGACGCGAGCTGGAGGCTGCCAGCTCGTGGCTGGATCCGGCGCTGGACACGGGCGCGCTGGAGGATGGAGCCCCTAATGGCCGACGCCACGGTAAGAACCACCAGGGCAAGGCCGGCTGGAACCAGTTCGAGGCGAACGAGAAGCTCTTCGGCGTCGTGTCCAGCTACGACGAGAATATTTATACTACCAAGCTGGACAAGACCAAGATCTCCACAGAGCAGTCGCGCACAGCCGAGCGCCTTGCGCAGGAAATCGAGCGCCAATCCGCGGCAGGAAACTTTCATCTGCAGGAGGAGCGCGGGCAAAAGGTGCGTGGGGGCAAGCACGCCAACGACTTGGACGAGGAGGCTCGGTATAGCTCCGTGGATCGCAGTGCCACCGGCGATGCGTACGTGCCGCCAGCACTGCGGAATGCGCAGCGTCAGTCGAGCGGTGGCAAGGCGAAGGCGACGAAGACGTCACCTGAGAGTACGCCGGCTCCTGCTACAACCCCGGAACCTGCTGCTCCAGAGCCGGCATCTGCTGCTGGAGCAGCCCAGGCAGCGCCGCCTGCCGCCCCTGCAGCGCCCAAGCCGCTCTCCTTCAGTGAAGCGGTGACCGGACGATCAGCTGCGCCCGTGTCGGCGTCCAAAGCGGCCCCGAAGAGCCAGCCAGACGAAAAGAAAGCTGGCTCCCCGCAGAAAGCGGCGGCGCCTGCGCAGGTAAATGGCAAGGATGCAATGCCCGCCGCTGTGAAATCCAAGGGTGCGAGCCCGAAGAAGAAGGAGGTCAAGGATGCAAGCCAGAAGAAGGAGGCCAACGGCGGAAAGGAGAAGAAGACAGACAGCAAGACTGAGGAGAGCAAGGTATCGTCGACGACCACGACAAAGCAGTCGGAGGAGGAGTCACCAAAGGCAGCTCCGAAGAAGGCGTTGAACCCGAATGCGAAGGAATTCAAGCTGAATGCCGGTGCAGCCGCGTTCACCCCGAGCTTCGCGGTGCCTCCTGCCCCTGCTCCAGTCGTGAAGGAGCAAGTCTCGTCGCCGTATCGCGGCGGTTCGCCTGGACCGATGCCGTACCCGCACCCTGGTATGGGCTACCCTCCGCCGATGCAGGAGGAATGGATGTACGATGGCGGCATGGGTGGAGAAGAAGGTGGCGAGATGGGCATGCCTCCTTACGGCTACGGAGTGCCCATGGGTCCTAACGGAGTCCCGATGATGTACCCTCCTATGATGCCGCAGCGCATGATGGGCGGACAGCGCGGTGGCTATGGTGGCTACCAACAGGGTTACAACCCGCGGGGATACTACTCGCCGCCCAACGGAGGCTACCCGGCTGGCGGCATGCCGTACGCGGGTGGGCCTGGTGGTGTGGGTCCTCAGCCCCCTCTACCCCGGGAGCCCACGCCCAGCGGCGACGAGTCTCCCAGTGAGCCTGCTACCGATGGAGCACCAGCTCCGCCCGTCCCCGAAGCGGAGCCAGCTGTCGAGTCAGCCCCTGCAAGCTCGAAGCAAACGCCCGCGGCCTCCAAGAAAAAGTAGACGATAAGGTTAGTAGGTCGCACTCACGGGTGATCGCGGCAAAGCACGGAATCAAGGAAGAGGATGCTGGGGAGAGGATTCGCGGGACTTCTGTGAACTTGGCTGGGGAATTGGTGTCGAGTTCTTTGCTTGTTGTTGCATCTGTTTCTTGTAGGGATGAAGATCAATCTGGGGGGGGGGGTTACAGGACGCTATTTTGTTGGCAAGTTGAAGCGACGGGACCAAGCTGCAGCGACAAGAACGCAGTGGTGGTGAATTGTTTTGACGAGTGATGCTGCCTCCTATCCACAAATCGACCAACGGTTTGCAGGTCGAGCGTCGTGGCAGCGGAGTTGGTGGCGCTTATTTCAACGACGGCAGTAGGAAGCACGAGTTGTCTTCCCCCAGTCGTAGTGGCTATCCAGAGGCTCAGACCCATGGCTTGCCGTCAACGTCGGCGTTCTCGTCTGGGCTGGAGAGGATGACGGAGCGGATGCACACGCTAGAACGGGAGAACGAGCACTTCCGTGAAGAACTGCAGCACATCCGGCATTTCTACTCGAGCAACCAGCAGCAACATGAAAACGACAAGGTTAGGAGCAATTCCTGGTGGTCGAGGGAGGTACTGCAGACTGACGTTGTTGTTCACTGCCCCATGCAGCTCTCAGTGGGCAAAATCGCCGAAGATCTTCAGCGGCTTGCGAGCTCTTTCAACAACAAGTTGCAAGCAGATATGAGTCACCAGCAGCGGGAGCAACAGAAGGCTGCGTTGCTGTTCGCCGAGGTGACGAGGCTCGGACACCGCGTTGAAGGTCTGGAGAGTGAATTGAGGGGCGTAGTTGATGACACCCACCGGAAATTTGACGCTCAGGGTCAGCATGCCCAGTTCCTGGCGTCTGTCAGCTCCAAGCAGCAGCAGTCACCGAGCCGCGGTGCCGAGTTCCAGCACCAACTGAAAGACATGCAGGATGCCATGGTGCAGCTTCGTACTGAGCTAGACGCCGACCGCAGCGCTCGCTGGAAGAACGAGGCAGCGGTTGACGCCAAGCTGGACGCTCAACTTGAACGACTCAACTCGAAGCTGGTGGCAGACAAACGGGATCTAGCGCGTGCACTTGAAGAACAGCGGCAGATCGTGACGGGCTCTGATTTCCAGCGCGTGACAGCTCAAATGCGTGAATTCTCCCGCGTCAACGACCATTTGCTCGCTCTGGAGCGGTGGCTGCACGGCGAGTTCGGGCAGATCAAACGGGTTTTCCAAGCGTTGGCCGGGGATGTTGACGCGCGTTTCCAGTGCGTACTGGAAGAACTTGCGAATGGTTTGAAGACGTGGCATGCAGCACAAGCTCGACAGGAGGACGAAATGGGGCAGAGGTTTCAAGATTTGGAGAAAGCCACACTTGCGGTAGCGCACACTGTGCAACGCAAGCTGCAGACACTGGAGGAAGTGATCCCTCTGGAAGTCCAAGCGCGGCAGAAGAACGACGACAAACTCCGAAGGCGAGTGGAGGGTGTTGTCAAGGCGCTGGGCCATGCCATCGAAACCAGCCGTGGAGAATACTTGCCACAGCAATCGACGCTTGTGCAGCGTCTTCATCAACTGGAGCTTGCTCAACGAACGGCCTCAGATGAGGTAAGCCTTCAGCATAACGCAATGCGGGAGACCATTCAAGCTTTTATGGAGGACTCGGACTCGATGCTCGTCAGATTAGCCGCCGCCGTTGAACAAGAGCGCGTGAAGGGAATTGAACTGCTGACAGCGCGAGAGGCGGCGCCATCGGAGGCTTCGCCACAGGCAAGCGACGAGTTGAAAATGGAGATCCAGCACCTCAAGGAAAAGCTCCTTGAAGTGCAAACCTCGATGTCGTCGCATGCGTTACAAGCCGTGCGCGTGGCAGTACCAGCAGTAGCAACTGTTGCGGTGCTGGCACCTGTGTCAGAGGAAATGAAAGTGGAGACCAAACTCGTCAAGGAAGAGGTTACTGCCCTGCAAGCTTGGACGACAATTCACGCGCAAGAATGCCGTCAGTTCTTCGACTTCTTGAGCTGGTCTATGGAGGATGCCCGTCGTGAAAGTGCTGTGGTGCAGTGCCTGGATGCTGTCATTGACCAGATCGTTGAGACTCAGACGTGTGAATACTTTGAAACTCTTACGGACGGTGTCAACGGCGCTTTGAAGCAGATTGCAGCAGCTCGGACTGCATCAACTCGAGCGACGCCTGCTGCGTCAAGCTTCGCTGGTGAAGCAAAACTTGATTTAGCGAGACCATCGCGCTATTCATTGCAGTTGTCGGACGAAGACAACTACCTGATAGCAGAGAGAAGTATCCGAAGCCCCGAAGACGCCACAGATATGCTGGACCTGTCGACGACGACGTACTATGCCTCGACAGACGGAGAGGTTGCTGCGAAATGTGGACAACTGGACCAGGTTGATGAGAATGGAGAAGAGCAAGCGGTCAGCCGCACGATGGGCTCTCCAGTTTCGGCGTACGAAAATGCGTTCGGAGCCGTTGGCGGCCTGGATGCGTTGGACGATAATGCCGCTGGGGCCATGCATGATGCATTGCATCAGCCAGACGAGGAAGATGAATACAGCATGGATATGACCCAGGAGGAGGAGATCAAGCTCGAGCAGCCCGACATCACTCACCCAAGTGGACGCAGCTCACCGAGTGACACTCTCACCTCGGAGCAAGGCGAGGAACCAAGCCCTGCAGAAGTCACATGCCCTGAAGTCACTGCAGCAACCGATGAAGAGGAGCCAATGAAGCTCGATCTGTAACCTCGCAGCCCTTGGGTCCTGGAAAGAAGCCGCTCGAGTCTCGACAATACATAATGAGCGTTAACTGTCCTATCCGATGTGTCCTGATGTCGTGCGCCGCATGGTCTTAACATCTGCAGCAACAACAGCAGCTCCTGTCACACGACAGGGAGCCACGACCGCTGAGTCGCGGCAGGAGGGATGGAATTGGTCCTGCGGCGGCGTGATGGGCACGTACCAGCCCCACTGCGGGCTGTCAGTCTGCGTCGCGTCAGCCTCCGCGTCGCTCCCGCTCTGCGCGGCCACGACCTCCAGCTGCTGCGTGGTGACGCTCTTGCGCAGCCCGCCCGTGAGCGCGCGGTGCTGCTGGAAGCCGCTCTCGAAGCTCTCGGCCACGTCGTCCCGCGCCTCGTCGTCGCTGTCGCTTTCCTCCTCCTCGAACACCTGCGTGAGGCTGCCGCCGTGCTCGTCGCACCAGCTCACGGCGGCCGAGAGCTTGCCTTCACTAGACGGGGAACCTCTCCGGCAGATGGGCGCGGGCTTCCGGTGTCTATTGGGGACTCTGGAGACGTCTGAGGCTGAGGCTTCGTCGAGGACTTCGGCCTCGGCCTCAAGCTCCAGCGCGTTGAGGTACGTGATGACGGACACGGCGGTGGCGGCGGCCGCGGCCAGCACCGGGTGGTCCTTAAACCACTGCACGCCGCTCGAGAGCTCCTTGGCCGTGGGGAAGAATGAGGCCGCTGCCACCTGCTGCAGTGAGTGCGGCATGACAGGAGTGATGGTCCTGCGCTCTTGGCAGCAAAATGGCGAATGAGGTGGTTTAACATCGCTTCGGCGGAAAGGGCGGTTCTTGGAAAGGGAGATGGGATGGACCATAGTGGAAGCAAGAGTTCTTCTATGGAACGAAGCGCCACTTCAACTTGGGGGTAAGGCAGAGACGTGTGTGACGTCACTCAATGCACTTTTCAGTGTTCTGACCCACCGCGGTTGACAAGGGGGCTTTTGTGGTGCTGGCATCCGTGCGTGCAATGGAAGACACGTTCGAAGAGAAGCCTGGCGCCTGGCAGCGGCGGAGGGAAATTAAGACACATGGAATGGAGCGGGTGCGGTTAGTTCGAGCAGCTACGATTGAGGAGAAGTTCATTGCGGCTGGACATACGGTTGGACATAGGTTTCACGAGCATATTTACTTCAGTTTCGCAGTTGATACAAGAACTGTTGTTAGTTTCCTTGCTGGGCACACTTAAGAACTTGACAAGTGCATCATATTTACACCGCGAACTATCTGCCGTGAAGCTGACCAAAGTTGTGTGGGCGTCTCGTTGGGGTCTTATGCTCGTGGAAGAGCAACACGCATCCCCGCATTCCAATATCGCCACAGATGCTGGCAAACGTTGGCCAGGACCCTTCACCCCACGACTGGCTTCGAGTGCCTCGCTCCTAAGTATTGATACTGTGGCGTCAAACAAGCCTGCTCAACGCTGAGCGATCATCAAAACCTTCAACAAAGGTCTTGGAGACTCATAAATACATGATGTCTGTGCGGGTCTCCATTCACCACCACAAGTGAAGTTCTCCAAGAGATATTAATTCCCACAGGAATAATATACCCTTCCTAATTCGATCCCATCGTTTTACTAAGGAATACCATTTCTAGCAGGGCGACACTGGAGAAATCAATGACAGGCACACCCGCCAGAGAGAGAAAGAGCGCGTAAGGCCCAAGTCAAGTCAAGTCACCCCCCCCCTTCTTGTAGGTGACTCCCCCCCCCCTCCTCCACTGCCTCCTCGATTCTCCATTGCTGACCCCCTTCCCCCTTCAGAAGCCACCTACCCGACGTCATGGCCGACTACGAAGACGAGCCCGACTGCTGCCCGCTGTGCATGGAGGAGCTGGACCTGACGGACAAGACGTTCAACGCGTGTCCGTGCGGCTACCAGGTCTGTCTCTGGTGCTGGCACCAGATCAAGAACGAGTACAACGCGCTGTGCCCTGCCTGCCGCCAGCCCTACGCCGAGCTCTCCAAGCAGAAGAACCCGCTGGACCGAGAAGAGTGCGTGCAATTAACCCCAACTGTAATATTGGACTCTTATTGAACTAACTGGATCGAAATGACTGCTGCAGAGTGGTACGTCGCGCCAAGCAGCGCAAGATCAAGGAGAAGAACGAGCGGCGCTCGGCCGCGCAGGCCAAACACGCCGGCGTGAACCGCAAGAGCCTGCAGAACGTGCGCGTCATGCAGCGCAACCTGGTTTACGTCATCGGCCTGCCCGTGCAGTTCGCGGAGGAGGAAATTCTACGCTCCAACGAGTGCTTCGGCCAATACGGCAAGATCGTCAAGGCTGTGGTCAACAAGGCGCACCTGAATACGGACCGAGCCAACGCCACAGCCAGCGCCTACATCACTTTTGCCAATAAGGAGGACGCACTCTGCTGCATTGTGGCAATAGACGGGTACTATCTGGACGGGAGTGTGCTACGAGCGTCGTTCGGCACGACCAAGTACTGCAACTTCTTCTTACGCAACATGCAGTGCAACAACCCGGACTGCTTGTATCTGCACGAACTGGGGGACGAGGACGACAGCTTTACCAAGGAGGAGATGCAATCTGGTACGCAGGAGAGACTGTTCTGGACAGAAAGCGACGTCGAGACTGACTATTTGTTTGTTCTGCAGCTTTACATTCCGGAAAGGCGGCGTTCCGTGATATGTCGATGGCGAATGGGCAGGCAGAAGAGCGGGCCGGCTCTCGGTTCCCTCCACCGCATAGACCTAGCTCCAGGACAACAACGGCTGCTAGTGCTAGAGCTCCGTCCCCAGCTAGGGCGACTTCATTGGTCAGATCACACAGCGAGGAGCCGTACGGGGATTCACATCGACACGCACAGAGCGCTGCGGCGATCTCGAAACTCAGACAGACCACAGGTGATAGCAGCAGTAGTTCAGGCACTTCGTCACCGGATCGAGTCGAACCGGCCACAGCAGCAGCGCCAGCCCACAACACAGAATACCCGCCGCTGACTCGAGGAAGCTCGTACAGCAAAATCGTTGCGGGTGGACACAGCAGCTACGCAAACGTAGCAGCAACAAATCCAGCGCCAGTTCCAGAACCAGCAGCTTCTCCAGCTCCCGTTCCAGCTGAAGCTCCTGTTGAGGCTGCACCAACCAAGAAGCCTCAGTTGCATGTAGACACATCTCGGGAAACGGACACAAAACCAGAGCCAGTGGACACGGTAGTAGGACCATTGGAGGCTCTGAAGCTGGCCACGGGATCTTCGACGCAGGAGCCGGCATGGGCTCAGCCATTTCCGACCCCGTCAGTACCGCAGGCTGAGGAGCAGAGCACCACCAACAGCAGTGCCGCAGGCGTCTACAGTCCGTTCGGTCTCGGTTTCGAAGGCGGAATTCGTCGTGCCAGCAGCGCCAGAGAACTCCGACCGAAGCCTTCAGATAATAGCGGCGACATGTGGGGATCCTCCAGCGCGTCTAACAGCTCACTCGATGCGTTCCCGCCTGTCGCGCCGACTTTGGGGGCATCGGCTAGTTCCTCTTCGTCATTTGCATCGATCGACGCGATCTTCAGCCAGCGAAACGACTCGTCCGAGGCACTTGCGGGCTTGCTTGGTGTTAAATTGGAACCCACTCCGCTCGCCCACGGGGCACCGCTCGCTGCGCCGCCCAAGGATTCACGTACCTCTCGCTTCTCGTTCGCGAACCCAGCGGATGCCGGTCGTAGTAGCATGCAGGCTTCGACGGCGCGCTATGAGCTGCTGGATGGCACGACAGTCAATAACCGAAGCTCTTTCGGTGGATTTGATGCGCCAGCTCCGACAGGCTTCCCGCCATCATCGGGCCGCTCAGGCTTCCCTCCACTGGGTAGTTCTCAGCAACAGCAGCTGCACCACGCGCCACCGCCGCCCCACCCGTCCAGGAGTTCGTTCGCTGGAGATTTCCGTAGCAACGACCTTCCGCTCGGTGGCAGCAGTGGCCTCGGCGGTGAGTCTGGTGGCTTGGCGTTCCTTCAGCAGATGCTGCCGAACGTGAACATCAGCTTTGGAGGCGACTATCCGAGCTTGTCCGGCGCTGGTTCGAGTGGAGTTGGTACCACAGACACCCCTCCTCGCAGCTCGAGCACTGGCCGAGGTCGCAACAATGGACGTCGACTCTTCGAGCGCAGCCAAAGTGCTGGTGGAGGTTTGGTGTCGCCCGATGCTTGGGACGGTGGAAGTCTCAGCTCGCTAGGGTTCGATGGCCAGTCCAGCGCTCGACGAGCGTCAAGTGGCTCGTCATTCTATGATCCGGCGCTCGTGCCGCAGCCTTCGAGTGGATTCTCGAACAACCTCTACGGCTTCAGCTCCTCGAGTCCCATGACCCCCAACGACGAAAGTGAACGTCTTCGTATGCGCAGCGACTTTGGCGGCGACGCATATCGCCGCCCCGGCTCGTTGATCAACAACAGCTAGGCATGTTCCTGGAAGTCCGTGGCTGATTTATCCGAGCGCTGCAAGGCTCATACAACACACATCACACACAGTCGGAAGGTGGCTTGGCGGCAATAACGAAGTAACAAGTCCCAGACCGGAAGACAAGCAACACACACAACGGAAACAAGAAAACGATCGAGAAAAAGGAGGGGAGCTGCCCAATTTCCCTGAGCGACGCCCGTGTCGAAATGGACTATCCAGACAGCAAAAACACAGACACAGCATGACCCCGTCCAGATGAGCTAGCAATATCAGCTGCGGAGTTTGCCACCGTCGCGATATGTCCGAACGCAAACACACGAGTCGCCTTTGCCCCCTTGAAAGTCCGCGTCCGTCTGTATGTCTCACTGGTGATGCTTGGATGCTTGTGCCTGTTGCCTGTTTCCTAGGCTGCGACGCTTCGAGTCGACTCCTGAATTGGACGAGCGGCGACTTGTTAGCGATCAGACGTGGACTTACAAGTGCTTTGCCTCATTCTGCAGTGAGAATTGCAGATGTACGACGAGCGCGTCTTGCGTGACCATGACCGTGCTAATGTTGACGACTTCAAGCCGAGCCAAGACGCAGATGTTCCTCAGAGCGTCGAAAGCGCAGGTGGCGACGAATTGAGCGAAAGTGAGATCATCCCGATCGAGGAAAAGGTTGAGGAACCAACAGAAGCAAGCTTCAGCGGAGTGGACACGGCCAGAAACTATAAGCGCGAGGCAGACTGGGAAGACGTCGGGGACCGAGGATCTGAGCAAGACAACGATGAGGCTGGCGCTAGCGGTGAATTTGTCGCGACTTGGATCCTAACGAACTTTCCCGACGTCACAAGCGAAGAGGATCTGAAGTCTCAAGTTGCTGCTCTCGAGCATCACTGCGATGCGATAGAAGAAACTGACCCAGTATTCGACGCCGGCAAAGAGAGAATCCTATGTGAGGAATGCAGCGCCTTCGCCGCTGCTTTTGCCTGTGATGAATGTGGTTTTTGTCTTTGTTTCAGGTGCACGGATGCCATCCACATCGTACGTAGTTTGGTTTTGTCTTGACTCTGTTGGCAACCATCGTTAAATGCTTTCTCGTCTGTGTAGATCCCGTCCTTGTCGACGCACCACATCCGGCTAGACGGATCAAGTCGCAGTAACCAAGCCGTCACTTCTCATCAAGCAACTCGTTTCCAACTAGAAGCCTCAGTGTCCGCTTCAGCCTCCAATTCTTCCGCTACGCCTGCGTCAAAGTCGACCCAAGAACCTCCGAAAGAATCTCGACTGACACTTCCTCCAGGAACCCCCATTTTCTTTCGAGCATCCGATTGTTCGCGATGGTCTCGTGAACTACTTCACGGTACGATGGTGAGTCGGGATCCTGCCACAACATCGACTGGGGATACGTTCTACCATCGCGTCCTCTGGCTACGAGGCGTCGAAGCTCTCCCCAACGGCTTCTTCCGTGCCGCATTGGCCCTTCCTGGTTGGGATGTCAGCAGCGACAACGAAGACGACATCGGAGAGACCTTTTGGCCCCATGAGGTAGGCATCTTCCCAACACAACTGGGTGCTTTACGCGCGGTCGTGACAGCGGAGCAGATCGCGCGCAGTAAATTCCGACGAGAACTACAAGGCGGACGGATCCATCGATGGCGAAGGTTTGGCAGCGACGAGCGGCTCGCACCAGCCAATGAAGAGGAACTAGAAGAGTTCCCATCGTCTCAAATACTTGGCGAAATCGTGACCGAGACCGCTGCAGTCCTCGGTACCGAGTTCGGTGTGCGACTTACTCGTGAGAATGACGCTCAGTTCCATCAACAACTGGCTCAAGGCACGTGGAGCTTTCGCAAGTGGATGGAGACGATCGGCCGCGCGGGTCAATTGCAGGAAGAAGACGCAGTGCCGTTTGAATTCGGCGTTGCGAGCCGTGATCCAATGCAGGAGGACGACTTCAATGAGGAGCTGGAAACTCGAGTACCCACGCCCTGGGCGCCTGTTACACGTATTCGCTTCTTCATGATATCCCAGTGCGACCTGGTGTTCCCGGAGATCGTGTGTCGACAGCATCTTCGAACGATTCTGGAGCAGCTTCTGTTCGTCTACGCAGGCCACGCGTGGCGACTTTGGCTTGAATACGTGGAGCTGCATCGCGAACGAGAAGAATCGCACAACCGAGAACATGCGGCGTGTGTACTACAAGCTTGGACTCGGCGAATGGCAGAACGAAAGCGGCAAAAGGAGCGTCAGCTCTTGCTAAGCATGGCGTTAGGATCCTCTCTTGACGCTTTGGAGCTTTATC
>JAABLK010000126.1:0-34456 GCA_012295415.1 Phytophthora chlamydospora | reverse complement strand
GCAAGAGAACGAGAAGCAATGGAACAGAAGCGTCTGGAACGAATTGCACGACGGGAAAGCACAGCCGCTGCGTTGCAGCGTGAGCGAAGGAAACAACAACAGGAACATCAAATCATGGAGGTTGAAGAGTACGAACAAGCTGCTCAAGAGGCGATGGCAAGGATCTATGGTCAGGTCGTGGAAGACAGCTCAAGCAGGGGTTCATAGATGGATTTATAGCGTTAAATGCAAGGCTCATCAAGTTCTGTGGACCTGATTGAGAGGCTCTACATGACGCTGCACTTGGCACCGCACGCCGGCTCGAGGTTCTCCACCTCGGCCTCGGCCTTCAACTGCGCAACCTCCTCTTCCTTCATCTTGGGCGACATTGGCGCCGCTGTAGGGGTGGCCGCCTTCGATGAAGACTTCGGCGAAGCTGCTGCCTTCGGAGACACCACGACCGGCGCAGGTGCAGGGCCGTGGATGGCCGGCGTCGGAGGGAAAGTGAAGGCGTCAGCGATCACCGTCTTGGGCTCACTCGGAGCTGCCTTTGCGACAGTAGTGGGCGCAGGAGGAGGGGTGGTCGCAGTCTTGGACTCTGGCGTTGCCTTCGCAGGCTCCGCCTTCACAACGGCAGTCTTGACGGTCTCGACCTTGACAGGCTCCGTCTTGGCAGCCTCAACCTTCACGGGCTCAGCCTTGGCAGGCTCAGTCTTCATCGGCGATGCAGCAGAGGCCACAGTCTTCGCTGGTGATGCAGCAGGGGCCGCAGTCTTCGCTGGTGATGCAGCAGGGGCCGCAGTCTTCGCTGGCGATGCAGCAGGGACCGATGGTGTAGGCGTCTTCGCTTCTACTGCTGGCTTTGCAGCCGGTGTCTTGGGCTGCGTAGTCTTGGTCTCAGCGGAGGAGTTGTTCGGAGGAGTAGGCGGAGACTCAGCAGAGGAACCAGCACTCGCACTGCTCGTGGACGCTGTGTTCTCGGTCTCGGGGCCTTCGACCTTCGCAGCTGGAAGGCGAGCAGCGACAGCAGCGGCATCAACGGGCGTCGCCAGTGCGTTCGGAGCGGCACCAGCACGAGGACTCGCCGGGTTGGAGTTGATACCGGCGACGCTACTGGAGCGGCTCATGGCGTCGACGTCCGAGAACTCGCTACTGTCAATGCGGTCGGCACGGCCGAGCTCGTCCATCTTGGAGGGACTGAGTGCATCCATGCTGGAACGGCGGGCCTGAGGGTTCTTAATGAACTTGTGTGTCTCGGTCTGCGGCTTTCCGTCGGCGTCCAGAGCACGGTGAAAGCTGAAGGTGAGGGCCGAGCCCTTGACTCCACAAGTGACCATGCCGCCGGTCGCGTCGCTCTTGGGTTTGACGATGTGGGTCAGCATGTGGTTGAGCGACTTGCGGACGCGGTTCGAGTCCACGACGTGGAGGTTGAGCCCGTCGTCGCCATAGTGAAGCCCCGAGGCTTTAGTGCCGCCCTCCTTCTCCACTTGGATGTACATTTCACCCTTGGTGGCCGAGATGTTGAGGCTAATGCCGTCACGGTGGCCCGTCACCTTGTTGTTGAGCGAGTACATGCTGCCTTCCTTGCCGTCCGAAGTGCGGAGAACGAACGGGGTCTGGCAAGTCAGTGGGGTACCATTGGCCGTCTGCTTATCGCCGCGGATCGGAGCACTATTTATTCAAGATAATGGTTAGCAATGGTAGTGAACGCTAGGAATGGGAAAGGTTTTGACGTACATGATGAACTCGGCCTCGGTGAAGCGGTCCTTGACGTCGTCCTTCACTGGAGGCACCACCAACAGTTGAGTCGAGGTCTTGCCAGGCAGTTCCAGGAATCCCAGGAACGTCGGACTTGAGCTCTCGACGAACGCCGACTTGGTCTGCAGCTTGACGACATCACCGAATCGAATGGGCTCGTTGACGGTGCTCATCGTGGCTTTTAGGTTCGGAGCTGGAAGACCCGCCGGGGCTTTTTGCAGAAAGCTGGAAAGTTTGGGAATGAGGAGAAGGCACCACTTCGCACGGGCCGTTGAGCTCCGCAAGAACACAATTTTGGCCCGTTTCCTCCCCTTGCTATTGATAGTGGGCCGTGAGCTCCTTCCTCGAGACTTGACTCTGACCCACGAGAATAACCTGACTTTGCGAGACGAAGCTCTCATGCAATGATCCTGTATTTTTAGTCGAATAGAGCTTGCTTCCAAGCCAAGACGCAGAGGAACTTGATAAGGTCGAAGCTGAGCTGATCCCAAAACCAAAAAATACACAACTTTTGGTTAACGATTTCATGAATACTGTAGCAAGTTGAAGTGAACCTTGGCAACAAGACAACATGAAAATGACTGCGCGCTTACTGCGTGCTGCCTGCTTGACAACAGGAACAAACTCATCATGGCGTAATGCACGCCATTGATCGAGTCGTCTGGATATTCATTTTCTCTTTTTTCATCTTTATGCCACTCGCAAAGCTAAAACTAAAATGGCGAGTCCGCTAGCCGGGAGGGTCCATGGCTTCTGCGTCGAGCTTGCTTTTCTTCTCTCGTTACTTCAGAGGCTATGCATCCTCCTGTCTGCTCGCTCGTCTTGCTCTTCGTCCCTTTCCTTTCTTCTCGTACACAACACACACACCGGCACGGCTCTCTCGCTCGTGCCGTCTCCCTCCCCCACTCGCTGCCCCGGGGTTTTCCAACGAAGCTACGTCGGTCGAGACGACCACGCTCGGCATTCTTTTCCATGCTGCTCTTTGCTATATTCACTCGACTTGGCAGCTTTCCCCGTGCAGCTCGCTCCTGTTCGTCGTCGTGGGGGGACGAGTCGTCGTCTAGAACCTCCTCTTGATCGCCTAAATCACCGCTTAATTCAGGTGCTCGCTGCCGGGCATGTAGGTAAAGCCATCAAAGTGGGCCTGCGCACGATGAGTAGCCCCAAGTTCCTGGGTCACCGGCGAGTCGCGAGCCATTTCGCGCGTAAAGATGTTGGCCACGTTGCCCGTATCGGCCTCACTGCTCACCACAGGCTTGAACGGCGGCTCCACCTCCCGCTTCAGCAGCTTGTCGAAGTCGATGCTAGCGAAGAACGGGTGGTCCATGATCTCTTGCACGCCCGAGGGGCCGGAGCCTAACCGCTTGGCCGGATCGCGGCGCAGCAGCCCGGTCAGCAAGTCCTTGGCGTCCTCCGAGAAGGCCTGGGTGAATACAACGTCGCGGTGCAGAATATTGTGGAACATGCGCTTCCGGTTGCGGTCGAAGAAGGGCGTCTGGCCGGTCATCATTTCATACAGCAGCGTGCCGAAGCCCCACCAGTCCACCGCCTTGCCGTAGGGCAGGCCCTTGAGCAGCTCAGGCGCAATGTACTCGGCCGTTCCACAGAAGGTCTTGGCTCCGTCGGGCACGTCCACGTTCTCCTTGGACAACCCGAAGTCCGTCAGGGCGATGAACCCCTTGTCGTCCATCAAGATGTTCTCCAGTTTCAAGTCACGGTACGCGATGTTGAGCTCGTGCAGGTGCGACATCGACATGAGCAACTGCGCCGCGTAGAAGCGAGCGCGCTTCTCCGAGAACTTGCGCGACTTGCGCAGGTGGAAGAAGAGCGAGCCGCCGTTGTAGTAGTCCATGACCAGGTACAGCTTGTCCTCGTTCTGGAACGCGTACCGCAGCCGCACCACGAACGGGTGGTCGATGTCGCGCAGGATGCGGCGCTCCGACTTGGTGTGCTCCACCTGGTTCTTGGCGAACACGGACGCCTTCTTGAGCACCTTCATGGCGTAAATGGCGTTCGGGTTGCACGATCCATCGGGCACTTTCTTGCGTACCAGCATCACCTTACCGAACGCTCCTTTGCCGATCACCTTGAGCAAGTCAAAGTCCTCCACGCTGAGCTTGGAGTTCCCAGGCGGCATGGCGTTCGACTCGGACCGGCCCTGGTTCGACATCTGCGTGTCCGACCGGTTGCGCGTCTGGGACATATCCATGGACGAGTTGGTCGTGGCCACCGCGTCGCTGGCCGTGCGGTTGAAGCGCGGGTAGCTCGGAGGCGGCTGACTGGGCGTCGGGTTGGCGCGCGGGCCTTCCGTGGCGCACTCGGTGCACACGCGCTGCGCCGTACTCGACCCTGGCAGGAACAAACGGTCACGGGAGCAGGCGTTGCACACCGCGCGGTGGCACATCCGGCAGTGGTGACGACGGTCGAAGAGCGTGAAGTGGAAGAGGCACAAGTTGCAGTGCTTCTCGCTGCTCCCCATCTTCGAGTTGTTGGCCTCTCGTCGTGCAGATTCCTGACGCTGCAGCTGAGCGGCGCCCGGTGCGCCCGCGCCGTTGCCCATGAAGGCCGGAGCCGACACGGGAGGCTCCGGCACGGGCTTCTCGCCCGCCACGTAAGTGGTGGCGTCCCGCGTGTCCAGGAACCGGAACAGCGCGTCCTGGATCTTGTTGATGCAGAAGGCAGTCACGTAGTAGTGGTTCGCGTGGGCGCGCGGCGGGCGCCCGGCCGACAGACACGTACATCCCGTACGATGCGGCGCATCGCCGTCCAGCTTCGTCTGGAAGAGCTGATCGTTGCTCTCCCAGTACATGGTACGGTGCGCCAGGATGGACTTGACGGACTGCGAGTCGCCGTCCTCGATACGGTGGCTGGACTCAATGAGTGCGATGGCTCCGTTGCGACGCATGAGCTGGTCGCCGCGGGATTGCAGCAGATACTTGATGAGAACGCCGCCGTACGAGTAGCCGAGGAAGTAGACGCGTCTGGCGGAAGATCTGGCCACGTACGAGTCCCAGAGCGAGTCCATGTGCTCCTCCGGACTGGAAGAGCCCGGGATTTGCAGCCGTTGCTTGCCGTCACGCATAACGATGACGTTCTTGTTGGGGTTGGCCACGATGATGCCGTATCCTTCGTCAATGGCCTTGCGGAAGTACTCGAGCATACTGCCGCTCTTCACGCCAGCATGCAGCACGAGCCCGCGACTCCAGAGTCCGGGGTACAGGCCTCGACTGACAGCCACGAAGACCAGCAGCTTCTTGCACGTCTCGTAGTTGCGCGACACGAAGACGTTGGCCTTGACCGGCGCCTCGGGCGTGCTATTGGCGGGGATAAACGCCTCCCGGAAGCCCAGCTCCTTGCGCATCGAGTCCTGCACGTACTTGACCACCGTGTTGATGATCTCGTCCTGGTGCACCGCCAAGTCTGAGTCGTCCAGGCCTTTGCCCGTCGCCTTGAGGTGGATCATCCCTTCAGCGTCCATGGCGTAGAGCGGGTGGGAGAAAGGCAGCGGCGCCCCGCGGCTCGAGCTGGGGGCAGGACGTTGGCCGGAGTGTTGGAAGTCCACGGAGCTTGAAGCCGGGGCGGGCGGCATCGTGCCGTTCGACTGCCACGACTGCTGCGAATGGTAGTCCGAGCCCGTGCTGTACGTGCGGCCTGGAGCGGACGGAGGAGCACGCGGCACGCCCCCGCCGGCTGCACCACCGTTGGGGTAGTACTTGTTGCCACCCACAGGAGGCTCCTTGCTCTTGTTCTTCTTGCGCCCCCAACGGGGGAACCGGAACGACATGCTGGAGCTCTAGACTTGTCTGCGGGGAAGGAGGGAAGCACACAGGAGAGTCCGTTAGTGGGGGGGGGGGACACGGCTTCTCACAGCCTTCGCCTACGCACCTGATCCTCTACCGCCTGGGCCTGGCCGAGTGTGGGCAGATGCCGAGTGCTTTGGCGGCTGGTGGCGTTTGGGCCAGCGCAACAATCCGAACTGGACTCCGTCTAGCCGTCGTACTTGGGGCGGCCTTCCCTGTGACTCCCCCCTCGCGTCGTTGTTCTGAGCGCGCGGCCCCGCGTGCTGGAACGATTGCTGCAAATGGATTCGATGCGAACGGAGGGAAGGGAGCTGTCTTTTGAGCACACCCGGTTCTGGCACGCCCATCTCTCGCCCTTGGATGGCGCAATTTCATTGGCGAAGCCTTCGATGGCAACGCGACGACCGGGCAGAAAACAGCCGCAGCGCCTGGCGTTGCGCGCTGACGCCCGCTCAGGGAAAAACCTCGATCCGAGGGCGAAAAGTGACCAATTCGGACCGAAAATGGGCAACAAACGGCGCCAACGTGCTCCACCCTCTCGCACGTTGGAAGAATGCCGGCCAGCTCGCTTTCGAGTCGTCCGCCGGGGCATTCTGAGATGACCACTTTGCATGATATTACTGCAGTGCACGTAGCATCGCCCAGCGGCTGAGCGGTTTTACGCAAGGGGCGAACAACGCCACATCCTCGTAAACGTGCGCATCGAGCACCAAGCAACTTTATGATGATGCTAGTCTTTTGAAGCGACTACGAGAGCGGGAGGGGGACAGCCTTGGTGGAGATTTTTCAGCAACCGCTGGAGCTTGCCGAACTGGCCTCTCCAAAGATCGCTTCTGCCGACTAGCGAATGAATACATCCCCTCAGTGTGAGGTTCACTGTAAGCTAAACCCCTGCTACCAATTGAGCACAAAATGCCCAGAAAATTGTTTCACAGCCGTAGTGAACAAATTTTGCCCAGCTTGCGAAAAATACGACGTATTTCGTGCATTTACGGCCTTACGCATGGCCACTTTGAAGAAGTTAGTGTGTTATCGCTGGGCAGATGCGACCTCCCGTTTGTCTGATGCCTCTACAAACGACGAGTGACGTGTATTTTTTATTTTAATGCATTTTTCTCCATATTTAGCTGGCATTATGATAATCCTTGCATTGGGGGCAGCCACCGTTGTTGAGGCAAGTCATGCTCGGGAGTTTTCTGTAAGCCAAAAACCTGTCAACGTGGTGAGGCACGATTTATGTAATAGGTACCATTATCGGCCAACAGCAAGCTACATGTATCACCCTCGCCGGTCCCGTTCATCACGGCCAGCGCCTGCAAAGGATGTGAGCACCGGATCGCCCAGCCTGTCAGGGCGGCCGTCGCACTGCACCTTCTTCTTGAGTTCCAGCAGCACAAGCATGACAGGCGCAAAAATGGGCACGCCTGGCTCTTTTGCCCAAATTGTAAAAAAACCTCGGCCGTCGCCCAATCGGCAGGAGGGAAGATACCATACAAAAGGCAAGTCAGTGAGAAGTGGGTACATAAATGTCGCTCGAAGCTACAACGACATTCGGACGACATGATCGCGTCAAACGAAGCGAAGCCATCGTGTCACGAACAGCGCTTCACCTGGATTTGGCACTTCTCAACCTTGGAGGCATGGCTGTTGCCTTTTGCTTTTCCACGGGTGGGGGCATATTGGATTTGCAAGCCGCAAGCACGAACTTGAACAGCTGACGTCGACTGGAGCTGCGCACTATGTATGCAGAGAATCTCTATTGATATCACTTCCAGGATACGAACCTTGACGCGCTGGACGAGGATGTTTTTCAGGCACGCATGGGTTTCTCCAGAGAACGCGCACCTGAACAAGTTGTGTGCGCAGAGAAAAGCTGGTCAGGTCTGAAGCAGGACGTCGTCCTGAATGGCGGGAAGCTTTCAAGTCGAAGGTCAGGTGAAAAGATGATGTGATTCTACATGTACTTTTAGTTTACCCTCCTGCGGCGCGAGCGCTTCCTCTGACGCCCGCTACCTTGCCCTCGGAGCACTTCGACCGTGCTCCTCGCCTTTATCCTACCTCTGCGCTATCGACGGCACTACTACGACACTTTTTATCGTCTCTGTCTCGCTCTGTCTGGGAGTCTTATCAATCGTCATTTATGGATATGTCACTTACTTTTCGGACAGCACGCACAGCAGCTGCGGCACCACCTCAATGCGGAACGGGCCTGGGCCCGCGAACACCTCGCCGTCCACGTTCAACACGTCCTCGACGATCGGCTCAATCACCATGGCCTTCACCTTGTAGTAGCCCACCAGCTCCGACTTGAGGAACGTGTTCGACAGGTAGCGCACGGCGATCTCGGCCGTCTGCATGACATTGCCCTTGCGTGAGTAGATGAGGTCCAGGTTGCCGTCCGACGGGTGTGCATACTTGGTCTCGAAGTACACGTTGGAGCCGCCAGCCGACGTCAGCTCCGACGCGAAGCTCTGCCACTGACCAGCGTACTTCTCCTCGCTGGCAGGATGGAAGATCGAGTCGGCGTCGCCCTTCCACTGTTTGGCAGACGGGTCCGAGTCATCGTAGATACTGCATCGCTCCACGTGATGCTGGTCCTCTGCAGTGTCGTCCATGATCTCGTAGTACGTGCGCAGGATTTGCTCGCCCGTCTCCGGATTCGTAGGCGTGTTATCCGACAGCACGTAGCTGATCTTAGCTTCATGTTTGTGTGGCACGAAAATGCCACGCTTGATCTTGAGGTACAAGTAGCGGTGCACGCCCAGCCAGCGCGTGGCCTCCGACTCCACGGCAATATCGGAGCCGATACCGTAGCTCACGCCTGTGCAGGCGAACTCGAGGCGGGTCGAACCGTCTTCGTTGCTGGCCTGGCATGTCATCACGTCCAGCGGGCGGATCTTACGCTTAATGATGCAGTACACTGACGACTCGTGCGTGGGGGTTCCCACACCCTTGCCGAAGGCGTTGTCTGTGCCGGCGCAGATGAGCGACACGGGCGTCGTGGCCACCAGCGTGCGCCAGACGCTCTCCTCTCTGGAAAAGACACCGTTCATGAACTCGTTGACCGTGCCGTCGCCGCCGACGAACACGATGGCCTCGTACTTCTTCTCCAGGTCGAAGGCCGCGCCGATGTCGCGCGCGTGTCCGCCGTACTGTGTCTCCTCCACGTCGCACTGGATGTTGGCCAGCTCCAGCAGCGGCCGCCACTGCTCCCAGACCTTGCGTCCGCGACGTCGGCCCGAGTGCGGGTTCACCACCACCTTGATGCGGCGCGTCACATTTTCAGGCACGCGGGCCATCCATTTAACAAACAGTTGCAGCGAGGTCACGAGCTTGGCGGCCGTCAGTTCATCGCCAAAGCGGAGGGTCACGGAGCGGTATCGGCGCATGAGTCGGCGGTGCTCTTTTCCCTTACCGGCCAGCATGAAGTGCAGGTCCACGCTGGTCTTACTGCCGGGCGTGAACGCCGCAGCAAGCAGGTCGTCCTTGGAGATCTGGAACTCCTTGGTCTTCTTGCGGAAGAGCGACACGCGCTGGCAGTTGACGCCGTCGCGGTCCACCTCGACGGTCATCTGTCTCCAGATCGAGCCCAGCTGCATCTCCATGGACGCCTTCATGATGCACTCCTCGGGAAACTCTCGCAGTCGGTGCGAGTACATTTCACGCACGATCTCACGCGCTGACGCGGCCGTGGAGAAGCGGAAGCGCACCTGACGTTTCTCTATCGCCTCGAGCGCGGCGTCGCGCTGCGGACAGCCGGCCCAGCTCTTGGAGCGCGTGAGGCGCAGACTCGTGGGCGACTCGCCAGCCTCACTGTCGCTGTCGTTGTTGTCCGTAGGTGCCGCCTTTTTGGGTAACAAACCTTGCGTCGGTACGGCCACCGTGGTGGCACGTCGGAAGTAGTTCTTGGCGGGCGGAGAGGCCGCGCGCTTGACGTCCTGTAGCACGCGCTCGCGCTGCTGTTGCACACGGCTGCGCTCTTCCCCCGTGAGCGCCTCGCCGTCGCTGCTGGCAGCTGTGGCGCTGGACAGCCGCTTGGTCTTGACGGCCTCGAGGGCTTCGTCCTCCTCTTCCGAGTCGTCCTCTGCCGGCTCCATGGTCTCCATGGTGTCGAACAGTTGGTTCTCGTCCTCGATGGTCTTGACGCGATCGGCGAGCGCGGGCTCGTCGTCCCGGGCGCGTGTAGCGAGCACCGTCATGGGTGTAGGGCTTTTCTCTCTCTCTCTCTTCTTGTCGCTTCTTCCGACCGCTTGCTTCGAGCTGGGTAAATGCGAGAGTGCGAGCGATGCAGCGATGTTTGCGCTCCCCGGCTTTGGTTGCAGTTCAGGTGATATTGACAGGCTGTTAGAAAGGTCAGAAGTCGATACAAAAGTGGTTTTGGAAGGACTTGGATTGCATGCTGGACGGTGGGTTCGAAGGTTGACCAATTTATGGGAAAATATCGTGTTGGCCTAATCATGCGCTATAGCCGGGGCGTGCGCTGCTAGCTGTTCAAGAAGACCCATTTTGAGGTGAAACTTGCACGCCGCGCGCCATGGCCCCCGCCTTAGAACCGACTCCACCAGCACTGCGGATCGAATGTTCGCGATGGATGGCAGCAGCGTCGAAGACGACGGACCAAGCGTGGGTTTCTTTCCCATGAGTTGGTTTCAGATTGGCGCTGGAAAGCCGACAGAAGCGCTACTAACAGCAAGTTTGTCTGGACTTGCGGGCTGAGCCTCGGCAGGCAAGGGTATCGGCAGCAAGCTCAACACAAATTGTAATCTGCGTTCTTCTCAGCACGCTGGCCATTACTGCACCGTTTCACTCCTATCGATTCCCAGCCTGCGACCAAGAGCCTCTTGTCGAGGAGAACAATTTCTGGAAGCGTTTGTGAATACGAAATCGATGACCCCTTCGGCATGCGGTGGTTGACCCGCATACGATCCACACGGAAACGAAACGAAATACCCGTCCGGGCCCCTCGATCTTGATCGCGCCCTCGTTCGCAGGAGCACGCGCGTCCAATAATCAACCTCGTATGATGGTACGCGAGCGAGTAGTCCTCAACGTGGTCGCAAACTTTTCACAGCAATACTCTTCGTGGTAACAGCACTTCGCTCTCAGGAATGGAACCACAGCAAATAACAGTCAACGGTGTCTCGCGGCGCAGCCCTGCTCTCGTCACGATCATCTTTGGGCAATGTGAGCGGTTCGTCACCAATCTGTGACAGGCTCGCCGTGACGCCAACTCAGGACACCACTTACCAAGCCAGGAACCATCTTTCGTTGGCACTTGTCGCCATCTCACGCCCGCTGATCTTCCTCGACCCTCCTCTTCCGGTTTCGGCGGCATTTCCGATCCAAGAAGAACTCGGCAGTTTTGCTGTTTGTTGATGTGCCCATTTAATGAGCCCCTCGGAATAAAGTGCCCAGTTTAGGTCCGCCCCGTCTGTCGCACCCGATTGTGCGCCCCGATTGCGCCAACAGCGTTGGTGTGGCTCAAGCTCGAGCGCTTCCTCCCCATATGCGGGGCTGCCATCCGCCACTGCGATATGCGCACGCTTCCTGCTGTGCGGCTCAAGGGCTGCAGCTGGTAGCTTGGCTCACGGACGCGCTGGGGGCGTCGAGTGACTGCCACTTCGATGTCTCCGTCCGACCTCGGCCCGCCTCACACATGACGTTACAAGTACAGAGACCGTGAATTGAGCTCATGTCGCCTGCGAGACCGGTGGTGGCCAGCGGTTCCCGACTTGGGTGCGTTCCAGCCTCGATGGCTTGATCCGGGACACGTGGGCAGAGCACGATGAGTGGCGGGGGCGAAGACGACCGTCGCAGAGCGCTTCCCGCGGTCCGATTGCGATGGCTCGTANGGCCCACGGACGCGCTGGGGGCGTCGAGTGACTGCCACTTCGATGTCTCCGTCCGACCTCGGCCCGCCTCACACATGACGTTACAAGTACAGAGACCGTGAATTGAGCTCATGTCGCCTGCGAGACCGGTGGTGGCCAGCGGTTCCCGACATGGCTTGATCCGGGACACGTGGGCAGAGCACGATGAGTGGCGGGGGCGAAGACGACCGTCGCAGAGCGCTTCCCGCGGTCCGATTGTGATGGCTCGTAATACAGCCGTGCGAGATCCGATCTTCCGCCTGGATTGCTAGTGCCGTCAACGAGCACTTCAACGTCGGGTGGGCATCAGCAAAATGGGACGTCTCAAGGTCCGGTCACCAGGTGACTCACCTGGGGCTCTCACTGAGAGAGTCTCAGCGCGATACGTTCGACACAGTCGTGTCCGACATGACCTGCTCGGTGCAAGCTGCCCGCATTGCCAAGCTGTCCAAGTATTTCGCTTTTCACGGGCTCTATTATCTCGTTTTACTCGTTCTGGTGCTGCAGCACGATGCCACCACGCTCAGCAGACGTCAGCGTCCTCGGGTCGACACCGGAAGCCCTGCACGATCTCCAGGTCGTGCAGCGCGCGGCGCTCGGGCGGCGGGAAGAACCACGACGCGCGCATGCCGTCCGTCCCGCAGATGACGCTCAGGTGCCGCTCCAGCGGCGACGTGGATTTGTCTCCTCCGCGGCGAGCCGCGAGCTGGTCGGCGATGAGCGTGTACAGCGGGTCCTGATAGATATTGAACAGCTCCATGGCGAGCATGAGCGAGCAGAAGAGCCCGAACACGGCCGCCGCCGCAAGGATCCAGCCGCCCAGCTTGCCCGGGAACTGGTCGTTCTGCAGCCCGCACGAGTACTTGCCGCGCGAGCACATGGCGTACTGCATGAGCACCAGCAGCGCTGCCTGCACGCTCGTCACCGTCACGTACAGCAGCAGCAGCAAGAACGCCTTCTGGTTGCCAATACCGATGCAATTGTTCACCCACGGACTAACAGCCAGCAACACCATCGTCAGTCCAGCACAAGCAAGGACCCCCCCCACACACACACACTTCAGAGCCTTACCAGTGATGGTCTTGCAGCACAATGCACCGTTCACACGTGTGGCAGTGCGTCGCTCTGTCACATCACGAAAAGTCTGTCAGCTTCAGCTTCGCCCTCTTCATACCAACCATACGCACCTTGACGGGCGATAGATCTCGCACTCGTCGCAGTAGATGAACAGCGAGCCGTCGTCCTCGCACTCCTCGAACTCGTTGAGCGGCATCTCCTCCTCCACCTCCTCCACGTCCTCCTCCTCTTCTTCTCCAGCGGGAGGCAAACCTTTGAGCTTGAACGGTACCGTGCCTGGGTTGCTGGTGAGCACGACCGTGTGGCTCCAGAGGCACATGAAGAACAGCCCCGAGAACCAGATCCCCTCGGTGATCCCCATGGGGGACAATAGCCCCACCCACTGCGAGATGGAGACCAACACAGCCAGCAGAAGACCAAACACCAACAACCAAGCGAACAAGGCGATCACGATGCCTGCTGGGTCCCACACGAACCACCGAGTGGCCGCTCGGCCACTTCGTCGTGCCATGAGGAAGGTTTGGTATAAAGGGGGAACTCTTTGTGGAACAGGGATATACTCTTTTTGGAACGATCTGTACAGGCTTATTCACCCGAAGCTTGTCAGCATTGGGAGACCAAGTTCATGGGAGCTGCGTCGACTGCAGGACCATCTTTTCCATCGCAGGAAGCGAGCCTTTGTGGTGAGTGAGTGCCGGCAAGAGCTGCAGTTCGCCGCGCATGAATCGGTTGGTTGGGAAATCCCCACCCAGCTTCTTGCGAAACAGGCGGGCCTTCACGCGGCATCTCACTGTCATAGTGACTGTGGGCCCCGGTACTTGCAGACATCCTGATGGCTCGCTGGACGGAGGCAGTTTTGGCTTCAAACGCAGCAGCAGACATCAAGAGCTCGCTTATTCAAACCCAGGCCTGGACTGGGTCTCACCAACTGGCTTTTCGTCCCCCAAAGCCGACACACGACGGCACGACGTTTTTTGTGCACTATTGACCACCACAGCACGACGTGACCAGCTTACAACTCAATCCGCTGGCCAGACCTCCAAGACAGCGCAGGCAGGACAGGGCACGTCTTCTCCTACTGCCACCAGTTAGCCTTGAACCGAGTGGATGAGGTTGCGCTAGTCGTAAGTCGCCTGAAACGCTTGTGCTCTCTCGCCTGTCGCATGGCCTCGTTCCAGTCCTCGGGCGTGTGGCTCAAGAGCTGCTCGTCGCTGTCCATGTCGCTGTCGCCCGACGCTCCATCGTTCAGTCTGGACTCGCCGCCCCCGGAGCTTCGAGGCGATGCATTGGTGCTGCTGCCGCCCGAGCCCTTCGTCCTGGGCGAGCGCCGCGAGTACGGCTTCTACGGACTGCAGCCGGACGGCGCACTGCGGCCGGGCGGCTTCGTGTCCTTGCGGAGACGACGGACAATTGGCTTGCTGGCCAATTACGCAGCAATTGGCGCTCTTTACGGCGGATTGAACAGTGCAGTGGTGCCCTTTTTGAGCGGCTACTTGCAGCTAGAGCAATACCAGGTGCGTGCGGCGTCGACGGTGTTGAATACGGCGTGGAATTTCAAGGCGTTTGGAGGGTTGCTGACGGACAGTTTGCGGGTCTGCGGCTACAGGAGGAAACCGTACTTGATCTTCGGGTGGGCGCTGTGTTTCGTGAGCTTGCTTTACCTTGGCGTCTCTGGAATGCCTCCCAGTGGAGAAACAAATGCGGCCTGGAGATACGTGCTGTTCATGACGCTGGGTACGGTAGGATACTTCCTCGCGAACGTGGCGGCGGATGCTATTGTGGTGGAGATCGCACAGCGGGAGCCTCTGCCGACGCGAGGACACACGCAGGTGTGCATCTACACAGCGAGGATGGTTGGACTGATCGTCATGACGTTGTTTGTCACGGGAACGCTCAATAGCTCGGAGTATGGAGGCAGCTTCTCGTCGTCGCTTACGTTAAACCAAGTCATGTTGGTATTGGCAGCGTGTACAGTGGTTCCGCTGGTGGGCTCCATTTGGTTCCTTCACGAAGACCCGTGCGCTCAAACGATGCCGATTTTCGCCTTCTCCGATGGGGTTTCCTGTCCCGCAGGCTCACGACGTCGAACAGACATCGTGACGCTCGACGCGCCGCTGGACTTTAGAGAGCGTTGCCAGCTCATTTGGAGACTGCTGCAGAGTCGCGCGATGTGGCAGCTCCTGATGTTCGAGCTCGTCGCCAGCTTTTGCTTGGCAATGGACTCGAATGCGGTCTCTGCGATTGAAGCGAACTGGGTCGACGTGGAGACCTGGCCCAAAACAATCGCCGTTGCTGTGTGGTGTGTGGCCTTTATTGGAGGATTGTTAGCGACTCAGCGCTACTTCCTGCGCGGGGAATGGGGCCATCTCTTCTGCGTTACGACCGTCTGGACGGTGGGTGTCGATGTCATCGTTGTGGCGTGTACGACCTTTAACGTGGTGCGAAGTCGGAGCTTCTGGCTGTACATGCAGGTACTCGCGGCTCCGGCCGTGGCGCTGCGCTTCCTGGTCCTCTTGTTCCCGATTGTGGAGCTGGCCCCCCGTGGGGTCGAGGGCACCGCGTACGGTCTGGTGATCACGTTTCGCAACATGGCGATCCCGTTGGGCACGACGGCGTACAAGGCCATCGACGCGTACTTCGCCATCTCGGACGAGGACTTGCACCGTGACTCAGATTCCACGCGGATGCAAGTTAACTACACGTATCTGATCGCGTGGGCATTCCAGCTCTTCAGTCTCGCGTTCGTCGGGTTACTGCCCCGCCAAAAGCTCGAGGTGCAGCAGCTGCGTTACTACGGAGGCTACAGCAGTTCCGGCGGATGGCTTGTGGTCGTTGTGCTGTGCAGCGTCCTCATCTACGTGACGACCGCGAATGTATTGTCGCTATTCGCAAGTACAGCTTGTCTTCGTATCGCTGGCGGATCAGGATGCGGAAGCTGAAGGAAGAGGAGTGAAAAGTTAGTTTGAAAGTTGTGTGATAGAAAGAAGAGGAATGAAAAGTTTGATAGAATAATAGAAATCTTGTTGCAGTTTAACCAAAACATGAAGAGTTCGGCATGCTGCACTCGGCCCACCTTTTGACTATGGAAGTTCTCTAATTTGGATATCCCCGTGATTTGGTGACCAAAGGAGGGACCAAAGAGCTCCGATCTTCCATGCATCTGCTCTCCGCCTACTGCGTGGCGCTCGACGGCTCGGCGCTCTCTACAACGCAATGCACGCAGCTCCTGGCGTCCCAAGGTGCGTTAACCATCTAAAACCCTGTAGCAACCGCTAAACAACTAACGATTCCTTGTCTGTTTCAGGGTCTCAGCTGGTTCTTCTGCTGCTGTGCATGTGGCGAGTGCTGCGTCTTGCTGGAGGGCGCACAACGGGCTTAGGTTGCTGGAACGAGCTCCACGTCGTGCTTTTCGTGTTGCATTTGGTGCTGGCGATCGCTGCGGCGGCCTGTTCCGTGGCGGTAACAGGCGCAGCGACGCTGCATCACTCGTCCGCGTCGTTGGTGCTTGGCTCCAGCGTGGCAGCGGCGGCCTGGAGTTTCTACGCGGTGATCTTGGTGCTCGAGTTCCTGCAACATAAGAGAGGCTGCAAGGTTGTTATGGTGGTCGTAGTTCTGTCTGCAGTGGAGGAGCTGTTGCTGAGAGGGGAGAGACCTTCAAGTATGTGGACTCTGGCTCTAGTGCGTTGGAAGGCGAGGCTTTCAATGGCTGTAGCTGCATTCGCAGTGGTGAGAGCACTGGTGGGAGGAGTGAAGGCTATGGGAGCTGGAGAGGAGGAGGGTTTGAAAGGCGGGGACGCCAAGACGGCGATGCAGAGTCCGCTGGACCACGTTGGGTGGCTCTCGCAGTTCTCATACGACTGGAATTCCCCGTTCATCACGCTAGGGAAGAAGCGTCGACTCGAAATGGCAGACGTGCCGAACCTCCCACTGAGAGACACCACGTCCGTCGCCGCCGCGCTGTTTGAGAAGGAGCTGCAGCTTGAATTCCGGTCGTATCAGCCTTCAGAACGATCGTTCTTGCGCGTAACTCGTCGCCTGTATGGCGCTGATGTCCTGGTCTTCGCAGCTTGGTCAACCGCGAACAAGGCGATTGGACTGGCGAGTCCACTGCTGCTCAAGCTCTTCTTAGACTGGGCTGGATCATCGCATCCGTCACTCTCGAAGGGGTATTACCTAGCTGCGGCGATGGTAGGACGCTCGATTCTGTCTGCCGTGTCAGGTACACAGTACAATCTCGCCTGGAAGAGGTTCGACCTGCGAGTACGCGCTGGTCTAGTGTCTGCCATATACGCACGGACACTTCACCTTTCAGGCCGGGGGAAGCGCCGAGCTGGAGGCCTCGGCCGGATCACAAACCTGCTGTCCGTCGACGTTGGACGCATTGTTGGCATGCCGAACACCTTGTTCGACATGGTGCTTATCCCAGCAGAGATCGCAGTCGCTCTCGTTCTGCTGAGCAAGGCCGTCTCCGTTGCCTTTGTGGCTGGCGTCGCAGTGCTAGCCGTCATGTTGCCGCTTCAAACAGTCTTGGGGCGTAAGATCCAGAGCGTCACGGTGGACATGATGCGCTTTCGTGATGAACGCGTAGGCCTTGCGGCCGAAAGTCTCAAGGCGATTCGTACTCTAAAGCTACTGGGGTGGGTGATCTCGCGGCTGGAGTCTATGGGTAAGAGCCGGTCGCTCGAAATGGGGAGGCTGCAAGTGCGCAAGTACTTGGACGCCTTCTGCGTCTTCTTTTGGGCATCCACACCGGTGATCGTACAGGTCTCTGTCTTCGTCACTGCTGTGTTTTCTGGGCGAGAGATCTCGGCTGCTGACGCCTTCACAGCGATAGCGTTGCTGGATCGCCTCATCTTTCCTATGAACTACTTTCCCTGGATCATCAACGGCTTCCTCGAGGCGAAAGTATCAGCTCTGCGTATTCGCGACTTCCTGTTTAACAGAGAGGACGAACGTCCATCCACTGCGGCTGCAACTGAGAAAACAGAGGACGATGTTGTTGTGAGTATTCGTGACTGTGAGTTCGGCTGGAGTTTGACCAAGAACGACAGCAAGGAAGGAGGTGACGCCGATGCATCCAGCGCAGAAACTCCTCTTCTCATGCAGGATTCAGACCACCAGTTCGTTTTACGCATCAAGCAGTTAAACTTACGACGAGGATCGACGTATGTGGTGTGTGGTCCTGTTGGAGCTGGCAAATCGTCCCTCTTGCTCGCTTTACTTGGAGAAATGTCGAGACGATTGAGTGCGAAGAGTGGGTCGGCTGGTTACTACCGACGCGAGTCTTTACGCTGCTCGTATTCCCCGCAAAGCCCATGGCTCTTCCGAGGGAGCGTTCAAACGAACGTAACTTTATGCAGCGACGAAGACGGAGACTGTGATAGTGCAGACGATCGTGCCCAGTTTGAGCGTGTTCTGCGTGCTTGCGAGCTTCACGTGGATCTCCGTGGGATGAAACACGATGTATCTGAGAGCGGCAGTAACTTCAGTGGCGGTCAGCGCGCCAGGATCAACCTCGCTCGTGCACTTTACCAACGAGCAGATCTCTATTTGCTGGATGATCCACTCAGCGGGTTGGATATGGCCACTGCCAGCAAAGTGGTCACGAACTGCTTCATGTCAGGCTCCAGTATCTTCCCCGAGGACGCCGCTGTCGTTATCGTGACGCACTCGCTTCATCTGTTACCACTTTTTCCAACCGACGCACAAATTGTCGTCATGGATGAAGGATGCATCGTGGAGCAAGATACTTACAACGCTTTGAAGACGCGAACTCCTCCCAGCCGCTTGATGACCTTAATGGAAAGCTCTCCAAGCGAAGATACCTCTGAGGATAGTTCCGACGCTACACCTCAAGCTGACCAGGCTGTCAAGGATGAACTTGACGAGGAATCAGAGAATAAAGTGGAAGATCAAGCAGCACCCAAGGAGGAAGAGGAACACCGAGAGTCTGGAGTTGTGGGCTGGCACGTCTGGAAAGCTTACTCGCTGGACGTCGGTTGGATGCTCTCGGTCATCATTTTACTGGCTGTAGCAACGATGCAGATCTCGCGCAATTCCCTCGACTGGTGGATCGCAGTGTACACGAACGGCAGACATTCCATCACTTCGAGGGAGTTTGCAATGGTGCTTTTGTACATCGCTGGAGCGAATATCGCGTCGGTTTTCTTCCGCTCTTTTCTCTTCGCCTACGGAGGTCTGCGTGCAGCTTGTGCAACGTACAACAAACTGGTGAATAGCGTGTTTGCTGCTCCTCTGCGATTCTTCGAACGTACACCGACTGGCCGTGTACTCAACCGACTGAGCGGAGATACGTACGCTGTGGATGAATCACTGCCATTTATCCTCAACATCTTTCTAAAGGACGCTGCTGATGTACTGGGCGCGCTTGTGATTCTCTTTTACGGCAATCGCTTGGTGCTGGTGCTTCTGGTCCCGTTAAGCGTGCTGTACTTCCACCTACAGCGTGACTATCGGCCGAGTTCACGCCATCTCAAGCGGTTGGATGCAGCAACTCAGTCTCCGCTACTGGCCATGTTCACCGATACGCTGGACGGTCTCACCGTCATTCGAGCTGCTGGGAAACAGCGTCAGTATGCTCATAGCTACGGCGTGCGGTTGAATCGTAGTCAGCGAGTCTCGTTCCTCAGCTCAACCACCGGCGCTTGGTTCGGCTTGCGTCTTGACATGTTGGGCGTCTGTGTCACGTCCTTCGTCGCTGTGTTTGCTGTGGCAGACTTCAACATGACTGGTAATGTGAACCCCGGCATTTTGGGGCTCACACTCACGTATGCTCTCCCTGTCGTGGGGAAGTTAAACTCGATCCTCAACAGCTTCGTCGATACCGAGCGGCAAATGGTCGCAGTTGAGCGAGTCAAAGAGTACACGGATCTGGAGCCCGAGGAGGTTGTCATCGGAGCCCAAGACGTGGCAAAGACCAGCGAGATGCCTCACGTTTGGCCAACAGCAGGTCGTATCTCGATCAAGGCTTTGACTGTCACGTATGGTCCAGCAACGCAAAGTTCCGAGCGCTACACGTTCGGAGATAACGAGTGGGAATGGGTCGGTCCGAAGGTGATGGCACCAGCTCTGAAGTACGTTACTTGCGAGATTCCAGCAGGTCAGAAGTTGGGGATCTGCGGTCGAACAGGAGCTGGGAAGTCGACCTTGTTGAACGCGCTCTTCCGTGCCGTCCCGTGGGAACGCAGTGGCAGCATTGAGATCGATAACGTACCGTTAGATTCACTCAGTCTCCAGGATCTGCGCTCCAGACTTACCTACATCCCGCAGGATGTGGTGCTGTTTTCCGGGACGGTGCGCTCCAATCTGGACCCTAGCGGGGGACTGGACGACGAGAGACTGTGGACAGTGTTACGTAAATGTGGTGGGCTGGCGAATGCTATCGCGAAGTTAGACCGGGGGCTTGATACCGTTGTGGGAGGTGGTGCTGATGATCAAGCAGCGACTTTCAGCCAGGGTCAAGCCCAGTTGCTTTGCATTGCGAGAGCGCTGCTGCGGCCGTCGAAGGTGTTGTGTATCGATGAGGCTACTGCTTCTATTGATCATGAGACTGAGCGCGCCATTTCAGAGGCTATCGCCTCGGAGTTCGCGACGTCCACGGTACTGACGGTGGCTCACCGAATCCAGACTATCATGCACTGTGATCGTGTGTTGTTGCTCGACAATGGTCGGATCGCTGAGAGTGGCAACCCAAAAGAGTTGGCGCAGAATCCCCAGTCTTTATTCTACCGCTTGGCGAACTCCTCCGTGGACCAGAAGCAATTGTTGTAAAGGTAACTTGGTGTCCACGAAACGTTCATGTTTGAGTTCTGTTCCTTCTAGCCCAAAGATTTTGACGAGGTTTTCTTGTCCTTCTTAGCAAGCTTTCCATCAGCTTTCTCAGTCTTCGCACGCTTCAGCGATGACTTCTTTGTGGGCGAATCCTTGACTGGACCATCTGGAGGGGACTCCGGAGATTTGTCCTTGGACTCTGTAGTTGCTGATTCCGGCGCAGCGGCAGTGTCTGCATTCGCATCAGCGTTTGCTGTCGCCTCCTTGGCTGGTTCTTTGACAGGCCTCTTTGGCGGGTCTTTGAAGACTTTGATCTTGTACCGAACGATCCCTCGGATGAGATCCTCGACAAACTTGGGCAGCCACAAGGAATCCTGGTACTACAAGATCCCACAATTATCTCAGTGTGCCGACTTTGCTTTCTCAGGTATCACCACTTACGTACCTTTTCGATCGCTTTGAGCAGCTTCGTGTGGCCTCGCACATTTACCCAGTCAAGAGGACACATCGCACCCTACAGAGTAGAACAAGAGATAAACCATTAGGCATGTCCTTGAAATCCTTGTGAGAGCGTCGTACATCGTAGTCCTGGACGTAAAGGTCCTTTACGTCGGAGGCGCGTAACAACACGATACTCGCATCGGCGTGGCCTGCCCAACAGGAGAGATGCCTGCGGAATGAAAAAAAAATGCAGATGTTAAAGTTTTGGTGGCAATCTATGCGCGGTAAGTTCCACTTGCATACAGAGGTAAGCTGCCATTCTCGTCCAAGGATCTCGGACTGGCACCTGCAGCCAGCAGATAATTCACAACTTGTACTGATCCGCCTTTGGCCGCCCTACGCATTTGGTGCACAACAGTGTCAGGCCACTCAACCCATCGCCTCTGCTCTATTAGCTTGGTTTTGCTACCAGTGCAAAGGCGTTTGGTGAAGCTGTTTAGTTCGAGAAAAAAGTAATCTACGCGTAAGAATGAGCTAGATGACAGCAAAGAGGCTTGAGTGAAGATTCGTACATTCCACGGGTCCAGCTTGCTGTCCGTTGGGCTTTCTCCCTCCACTTCAACAAGGTGCCTCACGCGCTCGATATCCCCCTTTATCGACGCCCAGAAGATGTCGGATAACACGCATTCGACGCTCTTACTACCAAAGTACTTTTCCATTGGACTCAAATGCTTCCGTATCTGTAGATAAGGCGGACACAGATCAGTGCTGCTGACTCCAGGTAGCGAAATCGAACACATGAAAGGATATCTTACCGTTGGGAGGATGCGAATCTGCACAGGCATTCGATTCCGCCTGATAGCCTTGACAATTCGCACCTTCATCCGGAACTTGGCCTTCTCCCGATCTACAAACCCCGGTTTCTTTTTCACCAACTTGTTTGCTTTAGCATCTGCAGCCGTGCCCTCTCCTGAGGCATTGTTGTTTGTTCCTGCCGTCTCCGCAGCCTCCAGTGCTTTGAGTCTTTCCTCTTCCTCTTTTTCCAGCAAAGCCTGGCGCATTTGAACGCGTTCCTTCTTCGTCTTCTGCACGCTCGAACAAGGACAACAACAATAATGAGAACTTCATCACCTCATCAGCTCATTTCAAGCCTTGGAACGCACCTTTTTCTTGGATGGAGACGACGCCCTGCCGCTTTTGTTCGCTTTCTTGGTCTTCCGTGGCGACTTGCCATCCGGAGTCATCACACTCTCCGGTCCATCAGTCGTCTTGGAATCGAGAGGTGACGAGTCTGTCAGGCCAAGTCCTTCCGTGTCTATCTCATCCTGAGGACTCCCCTTTCCAGTCCCCGGAGACGTTGTGTCGCTCGAGTACGCCATCTCGTTGTTATCTTTTCCCGAATCCCAGTACGCCTGTTGATTGAATACACTTGTCGGTGACTCCCCTCCGCCATAGCCGTCGATCAAGTTGCCTTCTTCGTCGTAGTAGTAGCCACCCGTCTGCTCCGTAGAGAGTTGGTCCAGGTAAAGTTGCTGTCCCTCTTCCGGGCTGTAGCTCCAAGTTGCTGGGGTTTCAGTGTCATAGGTCTGCTGATCATCCGCATATTCTCCACTGGCATCGTAGTAATTGTAATCCTGCCCAGCAGCTCCGCCGTACGCATCATAGTTTCCACCGGTTGTGTCGGAGTTGTACTGGCGCTGGTTTGGGTCAATAGCAGCGGTGGCATCATATCCACTTTGTTGTTGTGGATAGTATCCATCATAACCGTCTTGCTGATACGAAGTGTCATACCCGTATTCTCCTCCTTCTCCTTGATCCTGGTAATAGTCGGTGTAGCTCGCCGCGCCGTAGCCTTCAGGATACGCGTATTCGGCTACAAATCCCGCAACTTCTAGAAGTACGAAGGCACTTTCTTCAGACTTTTCCAGTATCAAAAACATTGCTCGTCTCACCTCCATTCTCGGCGCTTGTCCCTTGCTCTGCATAGTTGTCGCCTTCCATCAGCTCCCGTGCTTCAGCTTTGCGTCTTTTCACGGATGGGTAATCATTTAAGCCGAAAACGGTACTGTGCCAAATGATTTGAGGATTTTTGCTTGTCACTTCCGCTTTTTGAGGTCGAAAATGGAGTTCTTCCGCCGACTAGGGGAGCGCCACGAGGCGCTCAAGAAGAAGATCCACAGCACACGCATCCCTCTGTCCAAAAACGGGCAGCGCTTCATGGGCCTCGTGTACTTCACAACGCCCATTATTGGCGGCTACTACGTCATGAAGTGGGCGGAGCGTCGCGCCGACGCCAACTTCCAGCGTGAGGTACGACGATGCCATTATCTGCGTTTTTGGAGTACATATCGGCGTTAATAGAGTACACTTGCATGTTCAGGAAACGGAGATTCGTCGAGCGGCGGGATCCAGCGCCAAGTACGTGAACCAGCAGAACCAGCAACTCAAGCAGATGCTGCATGACAAGCAGCAGTAGGGCCGTACAACTTGAGGAAACGTTTTAGGCCAAGAAAAAGACAAGATTTTGTAATAAGCTCCTGCCGACCCACCAACACGTTGCCTATTACCCTCCGTGTCCTGATCATTGGAAAATCGTTTTACCAGTGAAGACGCACTTCAATACGTTCATGGGAACGTTATTCTTGAGCGACGGTTCATTTTCAGTTGTGGAAACCTCCAGATCAAACCCCCAAGTGATGAGTGACGCCAGAGTGGACGCCATGGAGGCCAAGCTGCGCGAGATGTTCGAGGTGCGGTCGGGATATCGCGACGAGCACAGCCAGGCAGCATTACTGGCCAAACATTTTCGCACCTTCGACCGAGACGGCTCCGGCGTTTTGGACTTTGACGAGTTCGCACGCGCCATGCTGTCGCTCAACTTCGTGGGCGTGCAGGCAGAGACGGAGGCTTTATTTGACCGCTATGACGCTGATCTGGACGGCGTACTGAGCTACGCGGAGTTCGCTCGTGCCGTCACTGGCTGCTCGGGACGAGTACTGCTCAATGGAAGAACTCGCACGCTTCTTGAATGCATCCGTGAAAGTATCCTGGAAGCGGGCGGCAAGAACGGCATTCGTACTCTAGGCGTGATCCTGCGGAGAATGGACCAGAACGGCAACGGCGTCATTGAGCTAGAGGTGCGAGCTTTCAACCTGTCAACTTACACTCTCAAGCTCTACTGAGAACTTCTTTTCATACAGGAATTCCATGACGGTATCGTGCAGCTCGGCGTGAGTGAAGCCGACCCTGATGAACTCGAGCGTGCGTTCCGCTGCTTCGACCGAGATCGCAGCGGCAAGATCACCGTCGAAGAGCTCATGCGCGGGCTTCGGGTACGTTTCTTGTATGGATCAATAGTGCATGAGCATTCGTCGAGATTGACGCTGTATTTATCAGGGATCAATGCCAAAGCGCCGCATTCTGCTGGTGAAGAAAGCGTTCGCCCTCCTGGACACCTCGGGCGACGGCAAGGCCACCGTCGAAGAGGTTGAGCGCTTGTACGACGCCTCGCAGCACCCGGAAGTCCTCGCCGGTCGCATCAAACCGCGTGACGCCATGATGGAAATGATGAGCGTGTTCGAGCAGTCCGACTCTCGGGGCGACGGAGTCATCAACTGGCACGAGTTCCTCGAGTACTACAAAGACTTGAGCGCCGGCATCGCCCGCGACGACGAGTTCGAGCTTCTGGTACGAAACGCCTGGCATCTCAGCGGTGGCGTCGGCTGGAGCGCCAATTCATCCTGTCGCCGAGTACTTGCCATCTTCCGCGATGGCTCACAACGTGTACTCGAGATCGAAGATGACTTGGGAATCGCTGCCTCCAACACCCGCCGCATGCTTGAAAAGCTTTCAGCTCAAGGCTACCGAGACGTCGTAGGTATATCACTAGTTCACTAACGCAAAGAACCAACAACATCTTCTTCAACTGGTCTCTCTACCACTCGCCAAAGTCTCCGATATGTCGAGTGCTTCCTCCTCCTCGTTGTCTCCTCCTCCTTCTCCCAATGTGTTCGTAAGGATTGAGTCCCCAGAGAAGCAGTCGATAGGCGTCAGGACCTCCGACGCCCCGTCCTGTGTACTGGAGTGGCAGCACGTCACGTTGAAGCTGTCTACCGCCTTGGCTAAGACCAAAACGACATCCGAGAAGGTGATTCTGGACGATGTCAACGGCGCAGCTCGCTCTGGAGAACTCCTGATGCTTATGGGACCATCAGGGGCAGGCAAGACGTCGCTACTTGACTGCATTGCAGGAAGAAATGGACGAGCAACTGGCCGTGTGACGGTGAATGGAGCGCCGGTGGATGACAAGATCAGAGCTCTCATGACGTACGTCGTGCAGGACGACCTCTTCTACGAGACGCTCACCGTTCGGGAGCACTTGGTCTTCCAAGGACTTCTACGCCTCGGCGGCGTCGTCTTCCCTGATGATATCGAGCTTCGTGTGGACAAGACGATGCGTGAATTCGGCCTGGCCAAGGTGGCGAGCTCGTTGATCGGCGGCGTTCGCGTTCGAGGAATCTCCGGCGGCGAGCGGAAGCGGCTGTCTCTGGCGTCGGAGGTGCTTGGCGACCCAGTGATCTTCTTCGTGGACGAGCCCACGTCGGGACTCGATAGCTTCATGGCCGAGTCGGTGGTTCTACAACTGCTGCGACTTGCGCGACAAGGGAAGACAGTGCTGGCCACGATCCACCAGCCATCGTCGGAGCTCTTTGCGCGCAGCGACCGGCTTTATCTGTTGGCAAACGGCGCTGTGGTCTACGACGGCTTCGCTCGAGACGCCGTAGACTACTTCAGCTCGCTGGGATACCCTTGTCCACCGTTCATGAATCCTGTCGACTTCTTCATCCGACAACTCGCTGTACTGGACGACGAGAATGACCAAGCTGGAGCTCAAAGAGTACAGAGCTTTATCGAGTCGTGGAAGGCAACGAAACCCAGCAGCACGCTCGATGAAGCTGGCGTGGCAGCGTCGAAGCAAGCCTCGGCTTTCAGTTCTGAGACTTCTAAGCGTCTGGGCGGATTCTCGCAAGTGCTGGTTCTTGCGCGACGGAATGCTGTGCGCTTACTACGGGACAAGTTGGCGCTACGTGTGTCCATCATGCAGTCGCTTATGACGGCGGTGATCGTCGGGCTCGTGTATTTGCAGCTTGAAATGGGTCAAACGGGCGTGCAGAACTTCGTGGGCGTCTTCTTCTTCATGGTAGTGAGTCAAACGATGATCACAGCCAACGGCCAATTCAGCTCCGTGCCCTTGGAGCTCGCGCTCGTGACTCGCGAATACCAGAGTGGACTCTACTTCGTGGCATCCTGGTACCTGGCCAAGAACGTGAGCGAGCTGCCCATGCAGATCTTGCTGCCAATGGTCTTCTTCGTGCCCGTGTACTTCATGATCGGCATCGGCCACGGCGCTTTCGTGTACGTGTACCAGCAACTAATGATCATTCTGGTCCACAGTGCTGCGGTGGGTTTCGGCCTCATGATCTCGTGCATTTGCCGCCGTGCTGACATCGCGCCGATCATCGGGATCGTTTTCCTGCTGCCTATGGTGTTGCTGGCAGGGCTGCTTATCAACTCGGACGACATTCCCGTGTACCTCATCTGGCTCGAGTACATTTCGCCACTCAAGTTCGGCTTTGAAGGCCTCATGAAGGTTTTCTGGCTCAAGATCGACGAGATTTCGTGTCCAAAGACGGCTGCCATGTGCTTGGCGCGATCTGGGGCGGAAGTGCTGGCGAACTACAGCATGGAAAGTCGATCCGCACTGGAAGACGGACTCCTGCTGCTGGCACTTAGTGTTGGCTTCCGAGCCGTCGGGTTCTTGGCGTTGCATTGGAATCTCAAACGAAGCGCTCGTTAAGCTTGAGACATCCTCGTCTTATACCGTCAATCGAGTCGTTTTCTTAAGTAGAAAACTCACTTCACAAAAGCTTCGAGACGACAATGGTTGACAAGCTCAAAGCGGAGCTCAAACGTGAGCTCAGGTCGCGAATGAACGCGACGATCAACTCTGTCTGTGTTGACTTTGAGGAGCGTGTGGGTTCGGATTCTCCGCGGTCTGCAGTCACGATGGAGAACGAGCGTGGAGACTTTGATAACTACTACGACTGTTGTCGCCAGTTTGTCGACTATATCGCCAAGAACACGGAGACGTCTCCGGACTTTGTCGAGCAGATGAACTGCGTCATTCTTGCGTCCCGAACGAACGCGCCACGATCAATGCTTAACGCAGTCGTGAAGCAGGACGTCTGGTTCCACCGTCATCGCGATGTTCACTCACGGCCAGAAAACGTAGCGAGAAGTGATGGAATGCCGGCGCAAACACTGGGAAAGAGGAAACACTTCCAGCCCAACGACGTTTCCAAACGCCATCGACTTGAGATGCCTTTGAGTCTGGATTCCGATGATGAAAGTTTGCTTGGCACGGTCGATAAGCTGCAGGAAATGAAGGTTCATGGGCCTGAAGAGGAGAAATACGATGGTTTGAGTTCAATGGGGGCAAGCGAAGAGGATGAAAGTACGGGAAGAAGTGACGTTTCCATCCGAGATTTCTGCCTGCTGGAGCCGCACTCGCCTGGACAACTTGAGGCCATTCAAACTTGGATCCAAGAGTTCAAGATGCTTTGTGACACGCTGGAATGTGCACCTCCGACGGGCTACGTTTGCTCGCGAGGGTGCTATGAAATTCGTGAGCATTTAGGCAACGAGTCTGCCTCGGACTCGTGGCACACTTGGCAGAGTGTTCAGACCCATCTCAAAGAATGCCAGAACGAACAATGCGAGCTGGGAACTCGCGTCGAACTGCGCAAAGTGATGAACTGCATTGAGTTCAAGCAGCTCGAAATCTGCGGAGTGCGTTACGATCTGAAAGAGAAGAAGGTGAGCTGGTCCAGGGCTGTCCACCACAACGATGAGGCTTGCTGGCTAGAAGACGAGGCGGCGTATCTGGCTGAGCTGAAGCTTCTGGAGAAGGCGTTGAAGACCAAGACGAAAGAACTGGTCGCTTTGGAAAGTACCAAGGCTTTGCTTTGCGCTCGGATGGATAGTATTCGACTGGATTGGCGTGACGAAGAAGCCGCGTACTCGCAAGACTCGATGCAGCATTACGTACGCGAAGCCTAAGCTGGAAGTCTCTGGCTTAATGTGAGTCTGAAGTTAGTGATACTTTTCGTCTGGGATGTTACAGATACCCCAGTAGGATGGCTCCTCCGATAGCTGCAATGGCCACCAAGTTGGTGGCTGGCACAGCTGAATACTCGTGCTCTTGAGCGTGCATCAGGGACAAGTACATGGTGCCAAAAGCCACCGTTAAGCTCAAGGGGACCCATGGAAATCTCGCTTCAGCCGACTTCTTGCCCCACTGCAGCTCTTGTTCCTCACGGTCAGCAGCCAGACTCGTACTCACCTCCTTGTGCCATTCCTACCAACAGAAACAAAAAGAATTAGTTCATCCTGATGATCACAATAAATCAAAGAAACATAAATAAAACTTCTTACGCGTAGCAGAAACTCGTCTCGACTTGCATCGCGGAGGCTGGTGTAGAGTTCTTCCAACAACAGAGGAAAATCCTCCTGAAACCGGTGGAATTCCTCTTGGCGGTTCGTGACGTCTACCAGATGAGTCTGTACAAACCTCATTGCGACCTGCTTCAGGTGCGAGGCATGCACCAGCTCAGCAACTGCCAGCACTTCCAGGCAGTTCGCCACCGTCACACAGATGGCGTGCTCGCACAGACGCTTCATACGCTCCAGTCCGTACTTGTCGGCAGCTACGAGGTCTTCCAGAAGCTGATCACTCGCTTCATCGGCATCATCCTCTTCTTCACTGCCACTTTTCGAGCCTTTACCGTTCTTCTGATTCGTCTGCGGCAGTGCCACCTGATCGTAGTAAATGAAGCGAAGCACGCGTACCAGTCCAGCGTACGAGTCTTCCACGTTCAAAGTCGTCATTTCTCGGTTCGCATCATCTGCCAACTGCCCTGCCGAGCGGTGGAACGTGAGAACGGCTCGGAAATACTCGCTTCGAGCGACCAGCATACAGCGGTGAACAGGGACCTCTCGTCCTTCTGCCACCAAGACTGTGTCTGCCCATATCGTGTCATTCATAGCGAATTTCATGTCGTCATTCAACGTACGAGGAGCCTCACTGACCGTGTCACCGTCGCCTATATCATCCTCGCTGTGGGTATCACTGAATTCATCTTCCTCCGCGATTTCATCCAGCTGATTTGGTAGAATGGACGACGGAGACTCGGAGAAGAGGCGCTCGCGACAGAGATGGACTAAACTGGAAAGCTTGTAGAGCTTTGCCGCTCGCAGAACGTCGTTCACGAGGTAATACGGGCTCTTGCTCACTTCCACGGTGAAGCTGTCCGTGTAGATAAACTCCACCAGCGCTCGAGCGACGTCCACGCGCAGTCTTGGCAGCAGCAACTCCATTGGTTCATTCGGAGCGACAGCGTTGCGTTCGTCGTCTTGACTCCGGGCGAATCGACTTTTCTGCTGTTGTTCCTCTTCGAGAATAAGTTCGCGCAGGACAGGACTCCTCTGGGCGAGAAGTAGCTTATGTGCTAGCAGTCGCTGGCCAGAGACGATCAGTACGAGATCAGCACCTGCAATGGCAGCCGCTTCACCAAGTTTGCCATGCGCAATTGTTTCGTGGTACAGCTTGTTCATCGATCGAGCAAGAAAGCTTCCTGAGGTGAACGTGAGCGTCTGACAGCCACCACAGACCACGTGCTCGACGCTGTACGTTCCGATATCTGCAGCCGGTTGACCACTGAGCTCTGCGTCTTCAACTCTTTGTCCAGAGTTCATCAACTTTGGTAGACTTGAGAGAGTGATTCCATCCCCGACACAGCCTTCTCCCCACATGTAGAGATCTCCAGTGTCTGAAATGGCTGCGGCATGTTGTGTTCCGGCACTGATTCGAGATATACAGACGTCGGGGGAAGAGAAGCAAGGGATCATCTGTGGTGTCATCCATCTGAGGCTCGGCAATGTCGGGTATCCCGTGGAGGATCTTTTACGCTGTGAAAGAAGACGCTGATGTCGTTGGAGAATTGTTTCAGCCAGCAGGGCGTTCTTCTGACTGCCATAGAGTCCATGGCCGAGCACTGCACCGCCACAAGCCCCCCAAGTCCACACTTGGCCAGTGGTTGACAGCGCCATACTCCAATTCTCACCTGCTGCAACGTCACGCCACCGCTTCTCACTACTACCTGTGCATATTGGTGTTGGAGAGAGTGTATCACTGGCATCACCTCGTCCTTGCTGGCCACTGTTACCTCGCCCCCAAGTGACGAGCTCCCCTGTCTTTGTCAAGCCAACGCAGTGTGCATCGCCACACTTCACGTTCGAGAACAAAGCTTCGTTGTTCGCTCTTCCACCAGCGTTGATACCAGGATGCACTGTTTGCTTGGATTGAAGAGTCTGAATTCGCCTTGGAGAGAGCTGAAACGATTGGAATTGTTTGCGTACGGCTCCTCCTCCGTGTCGTCTTGAGGTCCGAGCGATGATAGGAATTCGCCCAAGTCCAAGACGTCCGTCACTCCACTTTCCCCACGAGAAAGCGTAGCCATCCCGTGATAATGCAACGCAAAAGCCACTTCCACAGGAAACGGAGTGAGCTGCAATCCCAGCGTCTGGATTTGTTTCAGCTGAAGGCAACTCGACTCGTTGGGGCGTTGAAGCACTTCTCAATGTCCCCTTTCCTAGTGCGATGCCCACACCCCATGTGAATAGCCCTCCGTCCTGACTAACAGCAGCAGAATGAGCCCCCACCAGTTGATCTCCGCCGCATGAAATATCCTGAACAACAATTAAATTGTCGAAGAAGAAGTCCACGAGAGTAGGCGGAGCCACGTAGCCGCGAACTTCAGACCCAAGTCCCAACGCTCCGTCCAGGGTATGGCCATAGGCAAACACGAGTCCCATATCGTTGAGGAAGAGCGTGTGGAATCGACTACAAGCCGCTTGCACCACTCGATTTCTTGGAAATGGCTGCAAAAATCGTGAATTCATGAAGAAGTTAGTCGGCATCGATACCGAATTATGAGTTGTTAGCTAGCGTACCGTTTCAATGTGAACCTTTCTGAAGATGTTCGTCCTCTTTTTCTCTTCTTCTGACAGTGTGCTGCTCTTGCCGTCCACGAGTGGGTCCTCTTCGTGTCTTCCCCATATCGAAACGGTCAGAAATTCCGGTAGCGCAGCTGTGGATGACAAAGCCTGTTCGCCGATTTTGCTGCTTGGTTGGTCGTCAGGTCTCTCACTTTTGTGGTTGCTAGTGTGCTCGGTGCCCAGCTCCTGGTCCTCGGAATCGTTTAAAGCAAGCTCCACCGCTATGGAGGCTTGAAACTCGTTTGGAGAGCGAAGATAATTGACTTTGGGGAGGAATATCTTGCAGCGGGTGCAAGATAACAGACTGGACTCTGGCTTGTTAAGTGTGTCAGCTGGTTGTTCGCCAACTCGGGGGTGTAGTTGAGACCTCACGTTCGATTTAACGAGAAGTCCCCACTGTTGATCTTGCTGAGTCTCTTTTACAGACACCTACGCATCAAGAAGGGGTCAATAACTAGGAAATATGACAAAGAAGTACAACGATACCATACCTCACACACGCGATTACCTTGGGCCCAGTAGACCGAATCTCGCTGATACGGGAATTGGCTACTGATGGCCCCGAGAAGCCGGCGTTGTTGCTCTTCCAACAACAGGAATGTGAGCTGCGCTGCTTCATCGGCGCGTTCCACTGGCACAATGTGGTCGCAATCGACGATCTCCTGCCTCAGCCTCGACAGAAAGTAACTGTACGACACATTGGACTCCAAGGGTGGGGAGGCAGCCGATGCCCCATCATAGCCTAAGCTGGTAGCAGAAGCTGTAGACTTCACCGTCTGGAACACGAAAGCCGTGTCTCGCGTGCAACTGACGAATCGGACTTTGAGATCCCCATTCACATCTCTCAGAGAAGCTGAGAGACGGCGGGTGTCTACCACGGATCGGGAAAGCTCAATGCTGCCATCCTTTGAAGCTCGAAATGAATTCCGCACAGCCTTCACAGCAACAACGTCAGGTCTATGAGTCTAGAGATGGTTGAAGCACGTTCGAGATATCCACCTACCTGCAAGTATTCGTCTGCTGTCACGTGACCATTTTCTTCCTTTGCCGCACTGATGCAGTCCTCGAACTCCGTGTCACTTCCGGAGTCGCTTCCACTGGGGTCATCGTTGGCTTTTGAAGACTGCGAGTCTGCAGCGCACATTTGTTGGAGGATCTCGTCCAGTTGGTGCGTGGATTTGATCATCTCCTCCAGCATCTCGGCCGCTTGCTGCTCACGCGCCGCCATCTCGTTGGTCGTTCCCATTCCAGAGAAGATCGCAATCTGCCCTTTCGACTGGATAAAATAAAAAGTTACGATCCGGATACCAGCTACTTCATAAATTCGGTGGAAATGCACAACAATGTTGACCCGAATTTAAGCGTTACTACAGCTACGACGTGACCGTTCTAAGTCTTGATGTCTGAAGGGAACCACGACCAATATGTGGTGATGGCTGCCCCCAGGTCTCGCAGGGTCTTCTTTAGACCAGGTTCTTAGGCGTTAAGGGCCTGCTCGAAGTCGGCCTTGATGTCCTCGATGAACTCGGTGCCGGTGGACACACGGATGAGGTCAGGCGTCACACCCGACGCCAGCTGCTCCTTGGCCGACAACTGCTGGTGCGTCGTGCTGGCCGGGTGCACCACGAGCGTCTTGGAGTCGCCGACGTTGGCCAGGTGGCTGGCCAGCTTGACGCTGTTGATGAACTTGACGGCCGGTTCCAGGCCGCCCTTGACGCCGAAGCTCAGCATGGCGCCGAACTTGCCGCGCACGAAGTACTTCTTGGCCGTCTTGTGCGACGGGTGCGACTCAAGCCCCGGGTACGAGACCCACTCGACCTTCTCATGGCTCTGCAGCCACTTGGCCAGCGTCAACGCGTTGTCCGAAGCGCGTTCGACACGCAGCGACAGCGTCTCAAGACCTTGCAGCAGCAAGAAAGACGCGAATGGGTTCTGGCACGGACCCAAGTCGCGCAGACCCTCGACACGGGCCTTGAAGATGAAGGCCATGTTGGCCTTGAACGGGCCTTCCGGGCCGAACGTCTCCCAGAACTTGAGGCCGTGGTAGCCGTCGCTAGGCTGCGTGAACTCGGGGAACTTGCCGTTGGCCCAGTTGAAAGTACCGGCGTCGGTGATAACGCCGCCAATGGTGGTGCCGTGGCCGCCGATCCATTTGGTGGCGCTCTGCACCACGATATCAACACCGTGGGCGATGGGGTCGGCCAGGTAGCCGCACGCACCGAACGTGTCGTCCACGATGAGTGGCACCCCGTGCTTGTGTGCGACTTCGGCGATGGCGTCGAAGTCCGGCACTCCGAGCGCTGGGTTGCCGATAGTCTCAATGTACACACCCTTGGTGTTGTCGTCGATGAGGGCCTCAATGGCCTCCGCCGTGGTCTCGGCCGCGAACTTGAAGTCGATGCCCAGACGCGGCAACGTCACCTTGAATTGGTTGTACGTGCCTCCGTAGATGGCCGAGCTGCTCACGAAGTTATCTCCTTTTTGGGCAAGAGTGGTCAGGGTCAAGAACTGCGCGGCCTGGCCGGAGGAGACGGCGAGACTCCCCACGCCGCCAAGCAGCGACGTCACGCGCTTCTCGAAGACGTCGTTGGTGGGGTTCATGATGCGCGAGTAGATGTTGCCCAGCTTGCGAAGAGCGAAGAGGTCGGCGCCGTCGTCCGTGTCGGTGAAGACATAGCTGGTTGTTGCGTAGATCGGCACGGCGCGAGCATGCGTGGTCGGGTCCGGTTGCTCCTGGCCAGCGTGCAGCTGACGTGTGTCGTAGTGGAGCTTGGTTTGCTTGGAGACGGCCATGGCAACGTGAGCGGCAGACGGCGAGATGAAGAGTGAGCTCTGGAAGGATCCCTTACAGGCTGCAGCGGTCATCGGCCACGCACTACGGCGACATAGGTCATGCGAGTTTGAGCAACCACGGGCAGCGGCCAATTACTCGACAGCTCGCGGCAACGTGGACGCCGCCGCCGCCGCCGTAGGCATCTGTGCGGTTATCCTGGACTTGCTAGGTAAGCGATGGCCTTGGAGCGCACCCAGCATTCGGCAGACAAGGTAAAGCGCGGCAAGCGATCGCGAAAGCAGCTCCCTGAAGCTGTCCGAGGGGATAACGTTTGCCAGGTAAGCACGAGGCGATGTTGGTCTGCCAGATCGACTTGAGCTTCGTGCTCATGCTTGAGGACTGCGGACCAATTGCCCGACAGTCTGAATCGACGTGGAGATTCTCGCTGGTCGACGTTAGTATGGCGTGTTAAAGTATTGCCGACGTTGAACGTGCCGGCGAGATTGGCATCAATGGCTTGGCGTGGATCTGGATGTGACCGTCGGCGGACAAGAAGCTCTCTCAAGGCTGGCAGTGCGTGGTCTTCTACGCAAAGGAAAATCATTGCCAAGAGGACAGTGTCGAATGCTGGTGGCGTTGTGATCTTCTGCAGACCCGTTCAGTGAGGACACGTTCAGCCATGCCAACCAGCACGAAGAGAACTCGAGGTTTTGAAGCTTTTGTTGATTTTTATCGCTCGAGTGGCATCACACGAGCTGCTTTGTGGCTGCACTACACGCCTTCTACGTAGTTGTCGATCCGCCTAGTTCTCGAGCACGACACGGTAGCGAACGGTTCCGTTGCGCACCATG
>JAABLK010000125.1:36068-55534 GCA_012295415.1 Phytophthora chlamydospora | reverse complement strand
CATCGTCCGGAAGACTCGAAGATCGCGTCCCAGGAAAAGTGGGCAAAGGTCCAAGCGCGTCCCGGTCGGGCATCCACAACGTTGATGTAGCCAAACATGTTGCTCCGACCTCCTCGACCAGTCTTTGGACAGATGTGTCAGACGATGCTTGGTTCGGCATATCGTCTTGAGCATGTCCGGTCCGGAGGCAATTCTCTTCCAGAATGGAGCAGACAGTATCATTCGGGCAGATCGAATCGAAAAACTCGTCACCATCCGAATCCAATTCTCCAGATGGGACAACACCGGCTTCAATGAAGTCTTCACAAGTATGAAGATCTTGAGGGTCCGCATCCGGATGGACGCTTTTCACAGCACTTGAGTCATCAAGTTCGTTCACTTCCTCATCCGGAACGATCTTATCATTGCGTCCCTGTCCTGGATAATTGTTTCAGGAATACGGACTTCAAGAGCGACAACTTCCAGATCAGCGTCACTTGCAGATTCCTGAGAGGCAGCCAGAACTTCCGGAGGCGGAGGCTGGAGTTGAACCATATGAATTGTCCCATCTCCGGAAGAGGATTTGGTCAACATCTTCGAAGGCCATCGATAGTCTTTCTTCTGGACGCACGGCGGCTCGACTGCCCTGGACATCTGCTCCAAACGTTCTTGACGCAACCTGACTTGAGTGGAGTTGGTGTTCTCATAGATGAGACTCTGCCACTCTTGGTACCTTCGAAGACCAGGACGTACAAACCGACCGGCTTTTGGAAAACATCCAAATCCAACGATCCGGGCGACTGGCGTCCGGGTATCGATCCAAACTGCCTTGTCCGAAATGTTGACCACCTTGACGGCAACAGCCCACGCCTTGGCAGCGTAGACAATCTGCGTTACCCAGCGATCACCTCGACCAGCCCAAACTACTTCACGTTGCGGATTGGTCTGGCCATACTGGATCCGGACTACCGCGTGTTGACCCGGGCGGAGGTACAGGCTTTCTGCTGGATTCACCGGAAGGTCCACATCTTGGCGGTCGTGATCCGCACCTCGTCTGGATATCAGAACAGTTTCTTCGTCCGGAAGCATCACCAATCCTTCTCGAGCGCACAATCTCACTCCAGCAGAACACATGAAATCCATTCCCAACAACACGTCAATTCCTTCGCCAATATTGGCCACCCATAATTCCAGAACGTAAACGACCCTTGGACCGAGCCTGACCTTCACTTCGGCTCTCGCGGTGATCACTGTCGGAACGCCACCCATACCGGACACCCGGAGCTGCTTGCAAAAACTTAATTTGAGCTTGAGTCTACGCGCTAGATCCAAACTCACCATGCTCAATGAAGCTCCGGAATCCAGAAGGATATCTGTTCGACGATTATTCACTGCGCCATGAACCATCGCAACTTTCTTCGTGTCATCCAAACGATGGTCTTCCCACCACCCGTATCGCTCTCCGGGTTCCAGCCGGAATTCACACGGTTCATCCAGATCGGTTTCTGGATACATGTCTTCCAGACGGGAAAATTCCGAACGAGATTGATCAGGAAGGGAAGTGTCATCGTCCGGTCGTACACTCATGCATTGATGCTCAGGTTCTCTTGGACGTCTCAGTTCAGGACCGACGTACACAAGGACACACAATTGGGGGGTCTTCTTCAGCCCGGCGCGTACTGGATCCCCATCCAGCGGGCTTATTAGTTTGACGCTTGGCGTCCCCCAGATTTGACACTTCTATCCAGAAACTGGTTCAGGACGGAGGGTGGCAAGTCGTTCAGCATGCCTTGACGAACGAGGTTCATGAACGTCTGGAAAGCCTTCCACTCCGCGCCAGTGACGTCGGATCGGCAACTGTCCTTCGAGTGTCCGAACTGGTTACTGTTCTCACAGTGCCGGGTGGCCTTCGAAGTTCCGAACTGCGCACGTCGCTGTTCCGAACGAATCCTTCCGGTCGGTGGTCTCCACCCAGACTTCTCCAAAACACGAATCACAATTTCTGAAAGACCTACTTCGTCCGGAGTAGCAACAGCTTTGGCATCTGGACCTTGGCCGTCCAGAACAGCACACGCTCGTTCGGAAATGTTCGGCCGGAACTTAATACGTGGAGCATCATCAGCTCTGAAATCACTTCTCGATGTCGGAAAGTCGTAATCATCGTTCTGATTCATTTCGTCGTGCTGCTTCAGGACATACTCCACACCACTTGATGTAAGAGTACTCTGGTGGACTTTAGAACGCGCCGACGATTCCGACCATCTCGGTGAGACGTGATCTTCTAGCAGCCATTTTCGTCTTCATGTCGGCAGCGATGTCTTTCGTGGAGAAGTCATCCACGTTGAGCATGTCTTGCTGGTGATACACGACACCCGGTGAACGCAGGTGAATCGCTCACTCGAGTCAATTTTATACGGAATTATCTCGGATTGAGTGAAGCGCAGCAAGACGACCATGTGCGAGTAAATCCTCGGTCCAAGCTCAGTTTTTATGTAAGCTTGGAGTGTTCGTAAATGGCGGCTGGAATGCTTGAGGTTTATATATGATGCGCTCAGGAGAGATACGCTTGTTCAGGTTGTCCTGCTGCATGTTCCTAAAGCCAAACCAAACGGACTCTAACAGCGCCAGTGCTTCGCCGCTACCGACAAAAACAAATTCTACGCACAAAGCTCACGGATGAGCATATTGACCACTTTGGAAGAGTTCAAGCGCCATTTCTCACCCAGCTTTGCAACCCTCAAGTCTTATCTGTTCCCAAGTCAACAACGATGCGTCTGCCCTTCGTCTTGGCAGCCCTTTCGGTTGTTACTACCCTGACGATCAGCAATGCGCGACAGCAAATTTTTAGGCGCTGCACAAGTCGCAACATTGACGTCAATTCTGTGCAACCACGCAGAGTTGGCCAAAGCTGCTCAGGATGCTCGCTATAAAGCGTGTGCTAAGGGTTATAAAATAACTGAAATGGAGGACGAGAGATACGATGGAGAAGAAAGGTCTTGTTTGACGTCAAAACTTTGGAAAAGATGATGGAACTTCCAAGCTTCCACGATCGTGTGTTTGGGCTCTGACAGGCGTGTAGCACGACGAAACACCGCGAACAAAATGTTAGATCTCGACAATGATCAAACATACACGAGGCTTTTCCACTCTACTCGGGAAGTAGGGGGCTTCACAAAGTCAAGCATACATAATGCAAAGCCAGCTTAAAGTCCCGTAAACTATTTTCCTACACACGTATTTCCATATCTTATTTCCCAGCCGTTTTCTCCTGGTTCCATTTCTCAATTAGAGATCCTGAGACCTCAAGCGTCGGCATGGCTTCCCTGTTGCTGCTGTCCGCGGCGGTGCTCGCAACCTCCGCGTCCGCAGACCAAGCACTCATCCTGTCCAAGTCCCCCTCCCCGCTATGGCACTTCACCGGCGCCTCCGCGGCTTTCTCCGCCTCTGCAATGGCCGACCTGGCGCTCGGCTCCTTGGGTCTCGCAACTGGCCGCGTCTCCTCGCGCTCCGCCGCCCCCAGCCCGCTACAGGCCGACTTGTTCACACACAGTGAAGCCTATGCTCTCCTTCTACTAGGCGACGCGCCGCTAGTCGCGCTAGACGCCGCGCTGGGCGGCGCACAAGCTTTCCACGAGCTGTACCCGACCAGCACCGTCAACGCCAAAGTTCCGGTGGCTGTAGCCCAGCAGGTTAAAGCCAAGTACCCACAAGGTGTCCGCTGTGCCGGCAGTGAAGCCCTGTGTGCAGGTGTACAGGCGCAAGCGCCCGTGAAGCCCGAGCTGGTGCAGAAGGTTCTCAGTGGCAATGCCTTCTTGAGTGCCCGAGACGAGCAGGACGTGGCGTTTGCGCGCGAACTGGCGCAGGTGCTGCAGCTCACGGCCGAGTTGAAGGAGAGCCAGGACAAGGTGCTGTACGTCGTGGGGATCTCAGGACTGCAGGGGGAGAAGAAGTTGAAGGCGCAGCAGGCTGTGGCTACCACCGTGACGGAGTTCCTGGCTCAGTTGATGAAGACGGAGAAGCTGGTGGCGGCCCAGGTGATGCAGGGACAGCTGCCCACGTCGGTGAAGCAGGTGGCGGCAATGGCCAGGAAGCTCGCAGCAGGTCTGGATGGAGACGAGGAAGAAGAAGAAGAAGAGGAAGGCGAGGAGGAGGAGGAGGAAGATGAAGAGGATTTGGAGGCTGAGAGCGGCAGTGTGTGGGAGGAGGACGACAACTCCACCACCACGACCAACACGACTGCGCCGGGCGCCGTATCCATGCCGGATATCGCCGAGTATCAGATCATCCTGTGGACGTCGGTGCTGCTGGGTGTCATGCTGCTCATGGCGGTGCTGGCCATGGCCAACATGGACGCGGGCCGCGACAGCCTGCTCTATGCCAAGTTTATCGCAGACGTGAACGGACGCAAGACGAACTGAGGAGCTGCGCAGCAGTAGGAGTCATGTGGACGACCTTGAAATCGGATGGACCTCCTCGGCCATGAACGAAGCAGTAGCTCGAAGCGAGTAAATCTTAATATGCATCACTTTCCTCTCGCCAGGCGTCAAATGTCCTGCTGCGATTGATGATGTTGTGTATTCAGATCTTTCAAGAGACTCTCCAGACTGAGAAGGCGTGATGAAGAACCATCCACGCGACGAAGGTGATCGCCCGGAAGCTGGAGAGGAAGAACCGGAGGTCTCAACGCAACTAACTGCCAACGAAGGTGTGTGGCAAGACGTGGGCTTTGTGTACTGGTATCGTGTTCACCCACTGGGAGGATATGCCTGCGTTTGAATCCTGGAAGTCCGTCGCTTAGCGGAGTTTCAAGCGAGGTGTGCGCGGATGCGAGAGGTGCGTGGATCCCCATGAAGAAACCTACAAAGAGAGTAGTTTAATCATTTCTGGGTTGAACAGAATATGGAGCGCGAGCTTGCACGGCTAGCTCAGCGTCGTGCAGACGTCCGAGCTCAGATCGGTATCACGACGGCGACGATGGACCAGGTTTGAAGAAAAGACACTCACCTTTGTTTTGCTGTTGATAGTATACCCAGCTAACTATTTTGTGGGGTAGTGGAAGCAAGAACACCAGGAAATGCTGCGCGAAGGTGGCAACACGCAGTGACGGTGAACACTCAGCCGTCTCTGGACACCAAGGCTCGGCTTAAATATAGTTAACTTTCTTGGCAATAGATGTGTATTCTCGTGTCTGTGGATTACTTTGTGTCTTGTAGACTGGAGAATTCTGGCCAGAGATGTCTCCACGACAGCAGAATGAGCTGGACGCTGTTACCCAGGAGAAGATCATCGACCTGTTCGATAATGAAGCGATCTGGGATGCTGACGACACTGACGGCTACATTATCCAAGTCTTCCAGGAACTCGAGGCGTTAGGTGCCCATCTCGTCGCTCTCAAAGACCAGGGTTGGAACACGCTGCTTCACGTGGCCTCACTCTGGAATCGCTCCAAGATAATGGAGGAGCTAGTTCGGCGAGGAGCTTCGCTGAATGAAAAGAACAAGAACGGCCATACGCCGTTGGACTTGGCGATGCACTGGGGCCACTTTGATCTCGGACAACAGCTCCAACACTACGGCGGTAAGCACACGTGTGAGAAGGAACGTGACATCGCCATCTCTCAGCGAGATCTAGCCCAGCAGCAACTGAAGAACTGCGAACTGGAGTACGAACACGCGATCACGTCGTTGAAACAAGCCAAGCAAGAGCGCGAGCAGTTGCGGATCGAGCGAGACCGTCTGGTGGTGCTCCGTGCTCAGGTGGTTGAAGACTGCACGGCACTAGGCAAACAAGTGGCTGACTTTCGAAGCGCGGTCGCCTCGCTTACAGAAGAGCGGGATACACTGCAGATCCAAGCTGGACAGCTTCAGAACGAGCTGGTGTGTGAGCAAGCGGCCCGAAACAACGCTGTGCAGAGCTGGAAAATGGCTGAGAAGGTCATCGCTGCGCTGCAACTGACGCAGGAAGAGTGTCGAGAACGCGAGGAAGAGGCGCTGAGGCTGCGAAACGAGGCTATTCAGGACAGAGACGTAGCGCGCGAACGTGCGAAAGAGGCGCAGCTCGATCAGGGAATCGCAAAACAAAACCAGCTCGAGCTTGAGCGTGAGCGTGACCAGGCTATCGAGCGTTTGCTGGCCGGCGAGGCCGAAATCGCCCATGATAAGGAGAAGTGGAGGAAGCGAATTGCCAAGACTGAGCTGGAACGCCGTAACATTCAGATCGAGATCGACCGACAGACGGAGATCTTGCGTTGTGAGAATACTAAGCTTGAGAAAACGGTGGCGACCCTCACGGTTGCCAACACAAAACAGCGGGCAGACATCGAGCGAAGTCGGTTGGCCATCCTCGCTCTAGAAAAGCAGGTCAGTCGGCAGCAGCAAGAACTGATGGCGAAGACGCAGCGTGGATCTCAGTTGCAAGAGCAAATCGAGTCTCTACTCGAGGAAAGAAGACTGGAGTACAAGACCTGGAGAGATCAAATGGAAGCCAAACTACAGCAAGAACACGCAAATGGACTTAAAGCCATGCTGGAAGCTGCCATCACGACGTGGAGAGCGCTGCAAACGTGTCAACAGCAAATGAATACCTTCAGTGCAGCAGCTGAACCCAGTGCGGTATCACCCTCGCGCACTCCAGCGATCATGTCTGCCATTTTTCAAAACCAGAGACCCCGCACAAGTGCTGGAAGTCTCACGTCCAAGGCAGGCTTCCTGCCATTTATTCAAGAAGCATCGCCAACTGGACTACAAGCGTCAAGCTCCGCTCCTGTGCTGTCCGAACCTTCTCAATTTTCTGGCGTCACAGTAGATCAACCCTCGGTAGGTTTCAGTGACCATGAACAAACTATCAACAGCCACCGTGCACAAGCTGAAGCCACGCTACACGAGATCGTTCTTGGAGCAACATCCGAGCAGATTGTACAGCTGTGCGCTTTCGTCCAGAGCTTCCTGTCTGACATCGCTGCCTTCATTTCAGCAAACTTACAGCGTCTCAGGTTCGTCTTGCGAATGCATTTAGGCTTGGGGTTGTGCTAACAAACCAGTTTTTGTGGTAACTTCAGGAAGCGAGCGCAAGCTCAAGAGAAGATTATTGAGCGGAAAGGTGAACTCATTCAGCGGTTCACACATCACCGCCAAGAGAAAGTCAAACGCCAAAATGCTGCTCGATTTCGCGAGTGTTCGGTGCGACCACAGCTCTAGGATCTTTTTGCAACGTGTTACTTCGAAGTACTTGCTCTGGGGTGTTGCAGTTTAAACGAATCGGTAGCGACGCAGTGCAACCTCACTTCACTCAACCAATCCAGCCTGAAGCAGTTACAAGCTGCAGCTGAAGTGGCCCTCATACTTCGAGTCAGGGCATCACCGTGCTCGGCATCTTGGCTGCCATCACGTCGACGTATTTTGGAGTGGACGTTCGGTTCATTGAGTTGGCTGCAGTCTTGAGACGTATGACCAGAGCGCCGAGCGCACCGACATCGGAGCCAGAATCGAGAAAGACGAACACCCCGAGCCTGATACCGTACCAGTCGAGAAAAGGAAGTAAACAGCAAGTTGCTTTCGGTTAAGATACTTCAGCGTTATTGCTGAATCACCAAATGGATAGCACGCAACGTTCCAGCCAAGCTCAAAGCACGACTACTCCCAGGCGGCAATCTGCTGAATAGAATCACCATACGTGCCATGTTTCCTCTGGCCTTTGTACCCACCCTCAAGTCGGTCTAGACTCAAAGTTGGAGCGCGTTGGGTGCGATCCTCATTTCGCAATTATCGCATCGACTGTCAACGCTGATGACAGAAGGATCCGCGAGCGTCGAAATTGGAGGACAGAAGAGGAAGGAGGACGCAGAGGAGGGCGGAGATGGTATTGAGGCAGAAGAGATAGAGCGGTTACGATTGTTGTTGCAGCAAGGCGGCGAGTTAGACAAACAGTACGAACTCGTAGAGAACAGCTACAAAGATCGACTCGAGGTGATGCGGTTTCTGGTGGAGACATGCGGCGCCGACGCTAACATCAAGGACAAGTACGGACGAACAGCCTTGATGCAGGCCGCCCGCTATGGTCACATGGGCATCGTGCGGTGTCTGGTGGAAGAATGGAGCGCCGACGTGAGCATCCAGGATAACGGCGGATGGACAGCGCTGGCGTGGGCCGGCCATGGTGGTCACGTGGACGTTGTGCGGTAGACTACGCTGCTGACGTGAATATCCAGGACACGGACGGTTTTTCAGCGTTGATGCTGGCCGCCAGCTGGGGTCACGTCGACGTCGTTCGGTTTCTGGTGAAAGAATGCGGCGCTGACGTCAATTTGAGAAGTGGCAACGCACATACCGCACTTCAAATAGCCTCTGAGTACGGATACAATGACATTGTGCGTCTTCTAACTCCGTTCGTCCAGCCCAACCACCCAACTACGACTTCTGCAGGTAGAGAGTGTCTGTCCTCAGATTCTTCTCGCAGCATCGGCATTCCGCCGTCCGAGGTGGAGTTGGGCGAATTCTATGAAGGCAGAAACATCGGCGGTGACTTTCGAGTGAAATGGTTGGGCGCAGATGCTGTCGTGAAGTTGTTCATTGCGGATGCTTCAGTCTCCACGTTCGAGCAGGAGGTGCGCGCGTGGCAGGAGCTGCGCCACCCCAATGTGCTGAAACTGTACGGCGTTTGTCAGGCCGCTCCCAATGTGAACTTCTTCGTGTGCGAGTACGCCAGCCAGGGGTCACTAGCAGAGTATACGATGCCGTCAGCCTCATCTAGCAGTCTCAAGCCGTTGACGTGGAAGTTTCTGTACGAGGCGGCATTGGGACTGGAATATCTACACGAGCGTGGAATCATTCACGGCGATCTTTGTTGCAGTAACATTTTGATTGGCAATGACGGGATGGCGAAGCTCTCGAATTTTGGGTCGACTGATGTGGCGATTAATCTGCGTTCTGTCATTCGATCGATGCGCTGGCAGGCCCCTGAGGTGCTAGAAGGCAATTCACCTTCACGTGAGTCCGATATATACTCGCTTGGAATGTGCATTCTTGAGGCTGCGAGTGGAAAGAGGCCATGGTCTACCGAAAATGAAATGTACACACGAATCTGGAAATTGCAGTGGAATGTAGATGCACACGCGAGTGTTCCCTATGACGCGTATGACCCCCGTCATCGTCATCCCTGTGGAGGTATCTTTGTCCGTAGTGACGATCCCTATTTGGTTCGGCGCAGTCGTGAATTGGTGTGGCGGATGTGCTGTAAAGACCCTCGAGGACGGTCCAGTTTGACATCCGTTATCTCCGAACTGGAGCAGTTGTTCATTGAAGGACATCCAGACGTTCCCCAGCCAGAACTTGAGTTTGCAAGCTGCTTCGAGGGGTACCTGGGGGAAGAGATGGAGGAGCGGTGGCAGAAGTTGCACAAGTGCATGAACGACAGCGATAACACTCAACATCGCGAGTTATTCGACAGACTCAAGCACATCTGCGATCGTCTTCAAAAATCAGATCATAGCGAGCGCCTGCTCGATAGATTTTACTCTCTTGTCACTGACTTCTATCGGACAGTCAAGATGACGCCCGAAGAAGTTTGGGCGATGCAATTAACTTCAACAAGGGCCACAACGACCAGTATAATCTCCTTCACTCGGCGCGTTGACGCGCTTCTGAAGACGTTGGGTGAGTCGGTACCGGACGAGACGGAGATATCATGGCAACAGCAACGCTGTGAACAAGGTGCGGCTTTTGTGTCAGGGATCGCCGACACTGTCCTTCTGCTGCAGAACTTGAAGTCAGTGGAAGAGCAAGTTGCTCTCTTGAATTCGCTGAAATTCGAGATGGAAAATCCCGAGGACAAGTACACGGAAGAGCAAGTTGAGACTATGAAGAAGACGTACCAAGCGATTGAGAGCAAACTGGCGACAGAAGGAGTGGAAGACGCGGCGACGCTCACACCGAAGTGGTTTATTCCCTGGTACGAGTTGATCCTCGATGAAGGAGAAGCTTTGGGTGTTGGTGGCTTTGGGAGCGTGCGACGAGCCAAGTGGCTGGACTCCGACGTGGTGGTGAAAGAAGTGCTGTTGCCTGGCTCTGACAGAACTGGCAGTAGCATCTCCTATCACAGTTTGTCAGCGTCAATTGTCGAGACGCCGACAGATCCACAGACTATTGCCAAGCGAGCAGAGGCTCAAGAAATGTTCCGCCGCGAAGCCAACATTTGGTTCGGGTTCAGCCATCCGCACGTCGTTCGGCTCTTCGGTGCCTGCCACATCGGGAGACCGTTCTTCCTCTGTGAATATGCCACCCACGGCACACTGGTCAGCTACTTGCGAGAACACCCCGACGAGTTGTGGACGAAGTTGCACGAGGCTGCGCTAGGCGTGCAGTATCTTCACGCGCGAGAGGTGGTGCATGGTGACCTGAAAGGCAACAACATCGTGATCGGAAGTGACCTGAAGGCGAAGGTGACTGATTTTGGGTTGAGTTTGGCAGTGGACAGTGAGGGTTCTGCTCCGATTTCAGCTGCATGGCATTGGGTGGCCCCAGAGTGCTTGGATGGCAAGACGGGAGTGAAACCAACGATCGAGTCCGATGTGTACTCTCTGGGTATGTGCATCGTGGAAGCGCTGCGAGTTGTTGAAGCGGTTCATGAGGGAAAACCGTCGTCCATGAGCCTACCGTGGGAAATTCGCCGTGCCGATGTTGTGAAGGTCAAGGCCACTCGTGGTGAAATGCCATCTCGACCTTTGATCTGCACAGACGACCAGTGGAATCTGGTTACTCGGATGTGCGTCTTTGATCCTAAGAAGCGGATCAAGATTTCGACTGTCGTTGACGAGTTGGAGAGATTCGTAAAGACGTCGACCGGCGCGAAGACGAACAACCAAGTGGACCACGTGACCAACGACGTGAGCGTAGTGACGCATCCGGTGAGTCAAGAATCTGTGGAGTCAATGACGGCGTCAGCGCGCAAGCTGCTATCACAATTACGAGGCAGCACCAGGCAACAGGATAATTCTCTTGTTGTGTTGTACAAATCCTTGTGGAATCGTATCGACCACGTACATGAACAGATCAATCCTGAAGCAGCCTGCAAGAGCGCATTCCACTCCCTTGTTGCAGAGGCTCAGACATCATCAGCAAGTCTAGAAGCAAGCAGTGGAGATCACATTTCGTTGGCGCGGGTAGTGATGGGGTGCTACGCGTTGAGTCGTCATCTGGACAAGCTGTGCGATGCCTACTTTCTCACGAACCCGAGAGAGCTAAAGCGTGCTCGACTGGAATGAAATTCATTCCATTGCATCTATTGTCATGGTTTCATTAAAAAAAATGGTAGTTTTGGTTGCCAAGTGTTACGCGTGGCTAAAAAAATAATTGGGATTGGGGGCGGCATTGAAACTGAAGAAGGCCAGCTCGTGTACGGCCGCCTTCTTGGCTTGTTATGCGGCTCCTGGAGCTGCGAAGCATTGCAAAATGTGCCGGAAGCAACGGACAAAGAGAGTTTAGTGTGGAATTGAGCACTAACTTTGAAAGGCTGGCGCTTCGGCCAGACACGCTTGTTGCACGAGGAGAGAGCGTACCCTTGGCTTGCTGCTTGAAGGTGTGCTTATCCTTCTGGAACTTGGCGCCCTGCGTGAGCGCGCCGAAGAAGGTGCTCGACATGGTCTTTTGCGGGTCTTGGAGGGCTGCGCGAGCTATCGCCCGAATTAAGTGGTGCAGAAGAACAGGTGAGTGCAGCAAAGCGCACAATATATTATGGACCAGATGTTGAAGGTAGTTTGTTGCAGTCGCAGCTACTTGTTCAACGCGTTTCAGTTGACGGCATGCTGGTTTGCATCACTGGCATCGGTTGCTTCGACAGTAGCATACGCGCAATCCCGTCCTTATCGAGGGAGATGCGGAGAGTCTCTCGGCTCAACGAAGACAATTTTGCACAAGGCGCTCGCGGCGCTATAAGAGCTTGCACTTGGCCCAGATATCAAAAGCCCGAGCAGCAGACATCTTGATGTTTGTATGTTTGCTCTTGACCTTGGTTCCTCCACATCTATCATTATATACCTTGCGAGATTGCATATCGTGAGTGTAGCCATCTGAACCACTTCAACTTGCTGCTGCTCTGCTACGCTAGCTGCGCCGAATTCTGCAGCTGCAAGGCCCATGATCTGCGTGAACAGCGGCTCAGGCACGCTGTTCTTGGTGATGCACTTGCCGACACGACGTCGGTAGCTAGCGTCCGTCTCGCTCATCCGCCCGAGTACGTCCGCCACCCCTTGCTTCGTCTCCGCAGGCACTTGACCATCGCAGAGAAGGTTAACCAAGGTCTACACCACGCGATCGGCCGTCCCGAACGAGTCTTTCCTTTGCAGCGCACCCAGCGCCTTCACCGCTGCGGGCGTGTCTTCGTCATCAAAGCTACTCACACTCTTGTTCAGAGCTGACACCGACTTGATGCCCAGGACATCCACCAACAAGTCTGGCGCGTGGAGAAGTCGCTGAGTGAACGGAGCAATGCCGCGAGGCAGGTCGCACGCCGAATTTAAGGTGATGCTGGCGTTCTGTCGCACAGCGGCACTGGAGTGTTAGGCACTGAGAGAGCGGGTCGATTCCATACTCAATTACGCGCGGCTTAGCGTCCTCCGAGGTTGATAGCGCCATGACAGCTGCCACAATACAAGCTTGTTTCGCTTGTCTGCCGGCTCGCAGCGCACTTTTCCAAGTAAAAATTTAGAAAGCGCTTTGAGACACAACTCCACTGCGTCCAGCTGGATGCACTCGCGCTTGGCGTGGTCGTAAGCAGCCACGTTCGTGACCACCATAGCTCTGTGCAGCAGTAATTCCGCTCGACACAACCGCGGCTTCGTGAGCAGCGACAGCACTGGAGCGATGACAGGAAACTGAGCACAGAACGAGCGCCCTCGTAAACCCTCATGACGTTAGCCAGCACTTCCACGAGCAGGTCCACGGTTCGCGTCGGTAACTTCGACAGAGGCTGGCTTGTCAGCATGTTGGCCAAGCTGCCTTCGTTCGAGACCGTCAAGTTGATAAAAATGCGGCATCCAGCAGCGACAACGTCTACTTCGTCGTCACCAAGCAAGCGAGTCGCCGTAGCCAGCACGACCTCATCGCTCAAGTCGTTCGGAGTGTCCTGGAGGCATGTTCAGCTTGTCAGTTCAGTCTTCTTCGAAGTATCTTCGTCCGGCAATGAAAGAAGAGCATGCCGTACCATCTCGAACAGAACGAGAGATGCAGAGACTATGTCAGGTCTGCGCTGGTGAATATGAGCTTATGAAGCCGTATACTTGAAGTTGGGGCTGCTGAGCAGCTCGCGCAGGTCCCGACACGCTCGACAGCGGTCTTCGTCGGGGAGGTCTTCCATCGCGAGAAGCTCGGCATACTTTGGGATAGCTCGTGCTCCAAATGCACGTGTAACCTGTAGGTGAAGGCACACGACAAACAACCAGATCGGGTATGGACGATGCGGTCAAACTGAGGACCTTGGAATGCGAACCTCTTTGGGGTTGTAGGACTCCTGGAACGATTGATCTGCGTACGGGTGGTGGTCCCGGAGATGCTCGCTGACACGGTGCATGGCGGCTTTGAAGGTACAACGAAGGAGGGAACCAACGTGAAGATGTAGCTCTCGTGGTGTGCTCTGTTGTATTGGAGCACTAAAAATACAACGACAAGGAGGAGAAGCAATATTTATTCATTCTTTAGACTGCCACAGACAACATGTTAGTGAACTGGAACCTAAGCAGGAAGACGATCGAAAGAACACAGCGGGCCCCCGCCGTTCGTGTGTCGACTACCCCTCTTCGTGCTGCACTCTTCCCCACCACTACAAAACCTAGGATATTCACACATGCAGGCATACCAAAAGGTATGCATCATTTGCCTTTCTTTTCTCTCATTGACCCCACTTGGAGGCATGGTGATGTTTTTCGATCACGGATAGGACCCACCACCGCCTCCAGAGACCACTTTTCAGCTGGTGAAGACAGCGGCGAGCCCCGTTTTGTTCAGTCTGCCCGACATAATGCTTCTAATCATCGAGAAAATTGGAACAGGCCTCACCGGAATCGCCCCACTCACATGCAAACATGAAATACGCACTTTGACAAACACGCCGCCACGAAATACTTGGAGGAAAAGTGCAGCTTGGACTCTTGATCAATGGAAGCTTGGGAACAAGAGGTAGCCTTCACATGTCCACGCGAAGACTTACAAAGGGTAGAAAAACAAATTGCATAGTTAGAGTGTGATCGATCTGGAGCGAATCTACTTCTTCTCCTTCTTGGGCACACGGTACGCACCGACGACCACGGCGTGGTCGCGCTCGTACGGCTCCAGCGTCAGCTGCTCAGCCGGCTTAAACTGCTCCTGCTGCAGCTTCTTGACCTCGCGGGCGAACACCGCCTCAGGGGCGGCCGTCGAGTCAATGCACGCGACGACGATCTCGGTGAGCTGTGATCTTCTGGCATCCTCTACACATAGGCCTCCCTGGGTCCTGTAGCAGTGGCCTTCGCGGGTGTCGGTGCTGTTTCCTACCACTCGACGTCGTTGTTGTGCTGTTTAGCTTAAGATCTCTAGGTGAGTTGGGACACCCGTCGTTTTTTGTTGCGATGTCCTGATCCTCAGGTTGACGTTCTGGAAGAGTTAGCTTTTTCCCCAAAAGGGTTTTGCTAACTATGCGATGAGGTATTTGTGAGAAAGGTGAGAGAAGGAGAAGGCAGGTGACCAACAGGCACAACAGCGCAGCAAGACAGGTTGCTTTCATTCAGAAATATACGCTCTGCTGCAGAGAGCACCCTTCTTCACCACTAACTTATTTTTGACGTCTCCTTCTCTTCGGTGCGGACCAACCTGCGCGTCGCAAGTTTTTCAACGGGAAAAAATGTTAGTAAAGAGTGTGACGTCGAAGCAGGTCGGAAGACGACGTGATGGCCTTTGGTTCCGGTGAATGGGGAAGGGAGACCATCCAATCAATATAATTTCTGGCGCGAAGCACTGCTGCTCGCGTGATCCGTTGTTTCTGCCGCAAACGTCGCAGCACCGGCACGAGTTCGAGCACCATCTTTAGTCTTCAACTGCAACTGCATTTTTGAGAGAGGGCGGAGGCTACCTCGGTCTTCCTTTCTCTCGCCTTGAAACGCTGACCTGGGAAACTTCTGCAGCCCAGGGCAATGTACGTGCTAGTTTGCAGTGTCCGTTGCAACATTTCGACTATTCGCACTGTGAAATATTGCGCGGTTTCAAGTCGAACGGATTGAGGCACTGAATACCTCGAGTGGTCAACGGATCGTTGCGCGCTGGAGCTTCAAGCGAAGAGATAAAGGCCGCCACCACAAGAAGCACCGTGTATGAGTGTGCTTGCGTGACGTTGCGCCCTGGCGACGCGGTTCCTAGCGAAACCTTCACACAGGCAAATGAAACGACCACTGGCGATTGGAGCTGCAAGGATGAGCCCTTTCAGTTCGCAACTTTCTAGTTAAGCAGCAAGATAGCACCTCCAGGTTTCTGGCTCAACTAGAAGCGGAGACGATGGTGGGTCGACTCCCGCCTCGTAGTACGCCCAGCAGGTATGTGGATGCAAATACTGACAAGAAACTTCAAGCAGCCTGACGTATCTTTTGTCCGCAGCGACTTGACAGTGCCGTTGCACACTGGAGACGATTCAGACAATGAAAGTGTCAGCCGGCGAGGCTCCAACTCGATCGGACACCGCTTTCAGCGCAGAGGCACCACCGGTAGCGTTGGCAGCGAAGACTTTGCTGACAAAGCTGCAAAGTTGCGCATCGACTTTGAAGGAGGTCGCAAAAGCTCTTTGGAGCAGCAGCGTTTCTCAAGTAAGACTCCAATTGCCCATCGTACAGCAATCACGCAATAACTAACCGTACAACTTGTGCTTGATCGCTTTTACAGGGGAGTTCCGATTCAATGCCCAGCTCTCGTTACGCGTGGCTGTTGGAGTTTTAATCGCATCCTGCATCCAGACACGAGTGTCCGACTACGATCCAGCCGATGCCTATGGCAAGAAGTGGGTGTTGTTCCCTTCGTGGTACTACCTCGGTGGTTTGAGCTACTGTGCCATTGCTGTCCTCTTCACTACGGGGAAAACTATTGGAAGCACGCTTATGATCGTCTGGCAAGCTTTCCTCGGGGTGGGCATGGCGCTCGTGTACAGTCTTGTGCTATTCGCATGTATGGACGTGCACACTCAAGATAAAGACGCAGAAGACCCGTACGACGGCTTCATCGAGATCAAACAGGCTTTCTCCTCGAGCACCTACTGGGTGAACTTACACAACTTCTACACGACGCTTCCCTGGATGATCATCTTCACGGTAGTCGTCCTGGTATGCCCGTTTGCGGGCACAACCAAGAAGTTCGCGGTGGCCAACAACCTCTACTTCAGTAAGACAGCGATGCCTCTGTCATTGCAGGGTTGAAGTGCGCTAACAACTCGTATTTTGTGGCATTGACGTACAGTTCTGACCATTATCAACCCGGCGGATCCGATCAGTGGATCGGGGCTCAAGACGTCCGACGATCCTGTATTCCGCACGGCCAATATCCTACGCAACCTGCAAGTTTACTTCTTTGTGGGGATCGTCGGCTCACTCGTCTCGCTTGCCATCATGTTCGTGCCCTACCCGATCTTGTAAGTTCTTTTTTCATGATGTAAACTATTTTCTTGGATCGCGAAAGTTGATTTTTTTCTTCTTCGTATGCGTAGCGCGATCAACCGACTCCGCAAAGACTCGAAGCTTGTGGCTGCTGATATCCTGGACCTGTTGAATATCATTGTGGACTCGTACTGCTTCAAGAACAAGAACGTGGAGCACATGAACTTCCTCAAACTGAAGCTTCAGCGCAAGTTTGACGCTACTGCCGCTCGTCACCGCCGCATGGAATCTCTGCTGAGAGACGCGTGGTGGGAGCAGTCCTTCGGTTTCCACTACGCGTTGGGCTTCCACCGCCCGATCATGGCCAACTACGTGAAACTTGTCGGCTCGCTGATCTCAGATTTACGCACACTCAGCTACGCTATGCAGCTCGAAAAATACGAACATCTCCACTTCACGTACATGAAGGTGCTTCAGCGAGAGGTCTACATCATCCAGACGCGGTCGGGCGATCTACTCAACGAAATCGCACGTGAAGTACAGTCGGCATCTCGTGGTAAGTTACTTGCCTCGTCCCAATCTTTGTAGTTGTTTGCGTTCTAAACTTGTTTAATACTGCAGAGGTGAAGCTCGTGTCGATCCCTCGCCTCGAGGCTCAAGTCGAGGCGACGCTGCATCGATACCGCTCGACACAGAACCGCACGTTACGCACATACCCAGTGACGCTCGAGGAAATGGCGGGCAATGTGCCTCTGAATCTCTTCCTCTTCTCGCTCAACTCCTTCTGCAGCACCATGATCGGCTTCCAGGAGATTCACAACAAGAAGAACTACACGGACGCTCATCGGATCCGCTCGTTCCTCGTGTTCTCAGCCACGGATTTCTTCAAGGCGCATCACTACTCCGACAGCCACGCCATGCTATCGGCTCTCCGAGGCTCCTTAGCAATTGTGCTCGGCATCTTCTTGTCCGTGTACGTCTACGGATTCAATAGCACTGTCCCGGGCACGATAGCGTATGTGCTTGGCAATTACATCGGCGGGTCGTTCAGCGTGACCGTAAACCGCGTTGGAGGCGTCGTGGCCGGCAGCGTCGTGCCGTCCGTATTCCAGTTCTTCATCGCGCAGATCTGCGACCCGCAAGACCTAAACGTGGTGCTTTCCAACGTCGTTCTGTTCGTCTGGGTCAGTCTCTCCATGTACGTGTGCTACGTGGGTGGCTACAGCTCGTACGCGGGCTTGGTCTCGGCCTTCGTGTCCACGGGGATTCTCATGCGGCAGTCGGACTTGTGCTACGCGAGTGCCTCGGACTCGGCGTCTTCTATCGCGATCTCGTCGTACTCGAGTCTCGCTCAGACGTCGGTGGGCATCGTGCTCTTCATTATCGTGGAGCTGGTCATGTGCCCCAAGAGTGCAACGAGTTTGCTGAGGAGGAACATCCAGAAGACGCTCAAGCTGCAACTCGAAGCTTTCGAGGTGCTTTTCGGGCACCACCTTACCAACTCCAGCACTATGGACGCAGACACCATGGAGCATCTGCGTGAGATCCTGCAGGTCAAGATCCCTGCGAAGCACTTGGAGCAAGCCACGCTACTCGGTGAAGCGGAGAAGGAGCCGCTCATGTGGCGACCGGCGTTCTCTGTACGAAAGTATCAGAAGGTCCTGGAAAGCTCGCGTCGGCTACTTAACAACAACACGCTGCTGTTCAAGCTTGTGCGCTGGTTCAACTACCGCGTCGAGCACAACCGAGTGCACCTCAACAGCACCGACATCCGCGATAGCCTCACTGCTGCGAGACCTTCGAGCGATGGCAACACTACGCACGCCAAGTGGCAGCTCGCCGCCGGTCAATTCCAGACGGCGGTGACGGATTCCTTCAAGACGCTGGAGATGCTGTTCGGCGACGCCTTCCTGTACTCCGATCCGGACCAGACAGCCATCTTTATGCAGATGAAGGAGGCGTTCCGACTCGCGGACAAAGACTGTAGTGGCGAGATCGACGCGGACGAGGTTGCCGATATGCTGGAGACGATCTTCGCGCAGTCCGGAGCTGTGAAGCAGGGCGAGATCCACAAGTACGTGGAGGAGTTCATGCGCGTCGTCGACAAGGATAAGAGCGGGATGGTCTCGTTCGAAGAGTTCATGGAGGCGCTGGAGAGCGGTCTCAAGCTCGAGGTCGAGGTGTACACCCGACGGAAACCCAAGGCCCCGGCACTGATCGCAAGACGGGAGAACGTACTGGCCGCCATCAACGAAGACGAAGATGATGGCGATGAGAGCGAGAGCGACGCTACGAAGCTTGGTAACGCCGATCCTGGCGCTATACACCCGAGAGACAGCACTCAGCTTAAGACCCCGCTCACGGCGGATGCCATCAGTGCGTTAGATACGAAGGTCAACACGTCTCGCGCTCCAGCTCCGTCCCACGAAGGCTATCGTAGGTCCTCCCAGGCCTCGTCCGTCGAGAAGGGAAGGAAGGCGTCGAAAGCATCGTCCGCTGCGTCGTCGGGGCATACCATGTGCCGTGAACACGACGTGCTCAATGTGGAGGACTTCTCAACGAACGACATTGCTGCTCAGATGAAGACAGCTTACGTGGAGTGGCTGCTGGAAGAGAGACGCTACGAGAAGGTTTCGATGGAGGAGCTGCTGCTGCTCAACTGCCTCGTGAGTGGAGCGGAGGGCATCGCCAAGAGCCTCACCGAGATGGCCGAGATCGTCGTCGCGTCCTAGACGCGTCCTAGACCCCGACATATAGACACTCGAAACAATACATTTTTTTCTTATGAAACTTGACAATATTGCTTTGCATTTGTGGTTACCATTGTAGTATTCCACTACAGCGTCTTGGTGGCCTTGAAGTTCTTGACATTGATCTGGACCTGCTTCAT
>JAABLK010000125.1:23659-36057 GCA_012295415.1 Phytophthora chlamydospora | reverse complement strand
CAGATGAAGACAGCTTACGTGGAGTGGCTGCTGGAAGAGAGACGCTACGAGAAGGTTTCGATGGAGGAGCTGCTGCTGCTCAACTGCCTCGTGAGTGGAGCGGAGGGCATCGCCAAGAGCCTCACCGAGATGGCCGAGATCGTCGTCGCGTCCTAGACGCCATCAACCCGACATATAGACACTCGAAACAAAACATTTTTTCTTATGAAACTTGACAATAATGCCTTGCATTTGTAGTTACCATTGTAGTATTCCACTACAGCGTCTTGGTTGCCTTGAAGTTCTTGACATTGATCTGGACCTGCTTCATGACTCTTTGGTAGAGATCGGGGCGGTAGCCCAGCGGGAAGAGGATCTCCAGCAGCACGAACATGGGGGCGGTGATCACTGCCTGGTCCAGGCTGTCGAATAGCGCCGGCTTGCGGCGCTCAAAGACTCCGTGGCCAATGAACTGTAGGATCCAAGCTGTGGCGTGGATACCTAGCGCCACCTGCATACTGTGCACGCCCAGGGCCTTGGCTCCTTCGGTGACGAAGTAGTTGACGAAGAGGAAGCAGAGCCAGATGATGGCGGCGCCGAGAGAGCCGGCAAAGGCGTCCAGCGCAATGTACCAGAGCATGTAGACACCGGCCATAACGGCCGAGTAGTTGAGCAGCGCGAACTCCCCGTAGGGCAGAGAGGCCAGCCACGCGGGTGTCTCGATCAGCGGCTGCGTGTGCGCCAGGATCAGGAGTCCCGACACGAAGATGGGCCAGATGCAGGCCAGGTGGATCCACTGGTTCACCTTGTTGTCATGGTACGACAAGTAGAACGTCACCTGCTTCTCCAGGTCGAAGCGATCCGCGATGAAGCCCATGGTACACTTGACTTAACTTGTGCTGCTTGTGGTCAATTCGGAAGTGAGCCGTTGGATGTTAAACTCGAACTTCAAGCGAATTTTAACCAATAGGATGCGATCTGGCTGTCGATTGGTTGAAATGCAGATGGATACGTAAGCGCTTCAACGTGAACATCGACATCAGGTTGAAGAAGTTCTTGACAGGCGAGCTACATGTTCGCTGAAGAGCATCAGCAGGACTATTGCCAGAATTCATGATTGCATACAAGGTATGTGTTTCGTATTTATTTTCAATGGCTGAGTATTGAAGGCATGAACACAGGTTGCGACAAACTACTCTGCACCAGTCAGGGCATGGCCATGGGCGAGTACTTCCGGAACCTCAACGCCATCCAAACAGACTCGTCGTGAATCGCGTACAACGTCTCTTACATTGCCCCGTACTACTTACTGTACCGAAAACAAATGTACCAAGAGGACAGTAAACCTCGTGCCACCACAGTAGCCAAACAAGAGACCCATGCCGGACAACGTTGAATTATCCATGCCCAAGCGCGATGAAGCCAGGTGTCTTTCAAAGACTCGTGCTACACCATCCCCAACCCAAAGAGCACGAACGAGTCATGGACTTGCTCAAGGGTATCTCAGGCTTCACCCTTCTTGGTAAGATAGCACCGCTCACGGGTGCTACCCGTGGAAGTGATCGCTCGCCGTAAAATGGAGGAACAGCTCGAGGCAACACTCCGCTGAACAGTTTCCCCGATACTAACTTGACAGCCGACCAATGCACGCCAGCAACCGCCCCTTGCCACCATTACCAAAAACTTCTCAGGTTTCGATGTTGCGCTTTTGCAGCATCTCATCCAGCAGCATGTTCTCCATCATCTCGTTGCTGATCGATATATTGGCGGACGTGGTGCTCACCACGAACTTGAGTAGCGTATTTGTCCTGGCACCTTTTCGGAGCTTGGGGTCTGCGAAGTAAGGCGTGATGCTGTAACAAGTCCGCACACTGGTGGCAACTTCACCTGTAGCGGTAGTGGCTGGCTTCATGAGTACATAGCCCTTAAGCAAGAACTGCACGCCACCAACACGCTCCTCGCCAAACGTGAAAGGCTCAAAGTACGCGCGCCAGACGATCACAGTGCGGTAGCCCTCGACATATCGCCGCAAAGCCTGCTGGACATAGAACGTCGCGGACTTGTCGGTGTTGACGTCGACCATCTCCAGCCCGTACCTTTCCCTGATCTTGATGCCCGTGCATTCAAGCGAGTCCTTCCCCCTGTACTTTTGCCATCGCCTCCACCACGCGTCGCCCGTCTCCTGCATCCCGAAAGGTACGAGCCTCTTGTCAAAAAGGTCGATCGTCAAGTCGCCCGTTCCTTCATGCGCCATTGGCCCACGCGTCTCCAGTTCCGTCGGCACGGGACAGTTGGTCTCCAGCACGCTCTCCACGTCTCGATATGAGAGGTCAACACCTGCTGCCAGCTCGTCAAAGAGGCGATCGGCCATGTGCTCGACAAATGCCGCCGGGATCTCGACGCGTCGTACGAACTTACCGGCTTCCGACGCCACGTCCTGCAGCGCCAGCCGCCTGAACAGCAGCTTCTCGACGGCGCTCACGAGCCTCCTCTCCGTCCTGTATTTGTGCTTGAGGCGGCCGTTTTCCTGCTCGGCCTTGATGCGGCGCTCGAACTGACGAGCACAAATGTCCTCCCAAACGGCCGGCAATGGTTCTCCAACCTCCTGATGACAACCTGAGACGAGGCAGTCACGGTCTCTGCTCTGCAATTGCTGCACTTTGAGCTGCAAATCTGCGGCCTCCACACGCAGTCGCCGCAGCTCATGTTGTTGCTCCGAACGCGCCTTGTTTGGGTCGTAAGTCCTCTTCTTGGCTGTCTTTCTCTTCTTCTTGCGGCTGGTCTCTTGTGGCTGAGCTCTCGTTGCCACTGCTTCACTGTCATCCTCGACCGGAAAGAGAGCCACATCTCCAACTTCATCCAGAGCCTCCAGCAGCCACGACGGGTCCCAGTCGCTGTCGGGCAGAGCGAAGGACTCCATCACTCTTCGAGGAAGAGACGGAATGAAAACATACTTTTCAATTAAAAATTAAGCCTTTAAAAGCGTATACTATCGTTTTCCTTTGACAAATGATATCTACGTGCGTCACACCACTGGCAATAATGGACGGCGCCGATGGCGACGACGCCGTGTACGCTTCCATTCTGGCGCGCGTGGAGAAGTCGGAGTTGCGTGGCCAGTGCCTCGATGTGGTGCGCAAGGAGCAAAGGTCTGTCGGCCGTCACGTGCGCAAGGCTTCGACGTCTCTGACGGCTTTGAGGCAGCTGCAGGCGGCGGCTAAGCACCTGCGACCGAGCGGCGATTGGCTGGTTGGGAGGCTGGAGACGCAGCTGAAGAGCGTGGAGGAGCTGCAAAGCAGGCTGGAGGTGGCGGTGGAACTATTGGAGAAGGATGCACGGAAGAGGAAGACGAAGAAGAGGAAGCGGCCGGTGGAAATGAGAAGGACCATTCAGAAGGAGGTAGAGCAGGTGGACAGAAGCAGAGAGGAGGACAAGACAGGGACATGCAGGGATGATGAAAATTCAGAGGAGGAGGTAGAGTTCCTGCAGGTGGTGGCTCCTGCTGATAGGACGAAAGAGAGTGAGAGCGTGAAGGAGGAAGTACTGGAGAGAACTGAAGGTGGAGAAGATGTGGTGGCTGAGGAGGCTGATGGACACGAACAGGAGGTTGAAGTGGAGATTGCCAGTGTGGAGGAGAGGATACCGGACGATGAAGGTGCTGCGGGGGGTGTGGAGGAGGAAAACCAAATGGATGTGGATGAAGAGCAGACTGCAGCTGTGAGTGACAGTGACGAGCTGCCGAACGGTTTGGTGAGGAGAGTTTGTGACTCGACTGTGCGCGTGAAAGAGGAAGTGATGACGGCGGTCGGGCATATCCAGATAGAAGAGAGCGGAAGAGTAGAAGCGCTGGACGTGACGCTGGAGAGTGCTGGTGACGAGTCTCCGATAGAGCTGGAGGTGTTCGAGTCGTCGGAGGAATCGGCTGTGGAGGTTGACGTGTCCGATGCAGAAGAAGTGGCGATGGAGCTCGAAGTGCCCGACTCGGAGTCTGATGACGACTTCTCTCCGTGTATGAAAATGACGACGAAGCTTTCGAAGGCAAGGACTGCTGTCCGGTTGGCCGAGTTCCCTGTGGTTGTGGAGCAATTGCGCTCGTATCTGCTCCAATGTAAGCACCTGACCGCCGTCGATCTGGACGGAGAGTATTTATTCGTTCACAAGCGCATTACGAGCGAGGAGGCCGAAGAAATCGGACGTGCGTTCAGGTCCGTCATCAACGTGGGCATCAGTCTGCCAAGGAGACCACGGACGAAGCTGGCTCTTCACGATCTGCTTGATACCATCGAAAACCTGGAGTTGACGCTGGGGTCACTGCCCGAAGTTTTGCGGCCGTAAGTAAAGCTGAAGCCAAACTCGAGCGGTTGCTGCCGTGGCTCATGCTGATCGTGGTGTGTGTGTTTCTTGTGCACAGGTCCGTCAAGAAGCTCTCGGATTATATCTCCATGCACGTTGACCAGCGTACTAGGAGCAGGGACAAGCGCCTCGCCGAGCTGCAGTGCAACTGATCTAGCAACCTTTGAACAAGTGATGCCGTTGTGTCGTAGGTAACTTGCTGCGCTCAGCTCGTTGTTTACTTATGCTCGTGTTGCTTCTAAGATCTATGATACGTACCGCCGGCTGAACACGCTGCAATGCGTTCGCAACAGCCAGAGCCCCTCAACTGGACTTGTGCACTGCCACCCGGATGTTCTTGCCGTTGAAAGGGTACCCGTCCATCCGCAGTGCAAGTGTCATGCCCTCCAACGCAGCAAAGCGCACAATGGCGACACCCACTGTGCTGCCGTCGGCCATCGTCGGCATCTGCACCGACACTACGGCGCCAGCAATGCCAAAGTACGACGCCACGTCGGCCTCCTTCGTGGTTCCCCACGGCAAGTCCGACACGAAAACCTCGTACGTAGCGTCACTCCCCGCAGCCTCCGCGGCTGCTACTACCGCCGCCGTGCGCTCCACCTTGACCAAAAAGTCGGACTGTGGCTGCGGCTCGGGCTCCACCCGCTGCCTCTTGACCCTGGGCTCCTGCTCGGCATCCATAATATTATGCGACTGCGTTGCCGCTCCGTTCTGCGCATACGACGACCGCTTCTGCGTCAACAGCTCGCTCGACGACCTACAAACAGCCACAGTCAGCTCCTCTTCCTCCCCATACTCACTAACCTCTCTCCACTTACTTGATATACTCATCGATATCATCATGCACGTCCGCCAGCTTCTTGAGCACTTCATCCATCCTACTCAACGTGGCTTGAGTCGCCAGCGGACTCAGCAGCACAGCCGAGATGAGGTGGTCCAGCACCAGCACCAGTTCATTGCGCAGCGGCTTGTCCAGCCCGCCAAAGGCTTCGTCTCTGATGATACCAGCCACAGTCTCCACGTCCGCAAAGTTCTTTTCGATCCACGCGTCGTTGCGCTTGCGCGTAATGCGGTGCTGGATCTTGCCCAGCAATTTGGTGACACGCTCACGTCGACTCTGCTGCGGGTCCTTCTGCTTCTCCTCTTGGGTTTCCTGAGCGTCACTTGGTGCCTCCGCTTGCAGCTTGCGTTGCTCTTCCACGAAGCCCTTGAGATCAGCGCTGAAGGCCGCAAACTTCCGTTTGATATCGCTGCAAGTGGCTGCGTTCTGGCGACTCAGCGGCACGTCCAGCCCCTTGACGGCCTGCTGCACCTTGAGCGCCTGCTCCGCGCTCTCCAAGGCGCTTTGCATGCGCGTCTGCAGATTGCGCAGCTCGTCCTCGATGGCCGACGAGCAGTACGAGCGCAGCGCGTCGCCGCCCACGCGCGCCAAGATGCGCTCGAAGCCGCTCATGCTGGACGAGATTGACAATGTGAGTCCAAGTGACTGGCTGCTGTATTGAGATAGTACCGTGATGTGCGTAAATTAGATCATTTAGGTAGATGCATGGATACACAGGTAATGGAATACAAGAGGTTTGGTAAACTTTAAACTGCAACGAAAGGAAGAACTTGGTCATCGGTTTGACAGGGGGATTAGTTCTAGATACAGCTTTGAAAATCTTGTTGCAGTTGGGTCGAGTGCTTTCAAGAGTCTTGAGGACTTTGCCGCACTTCTTCATGATTTGAAGAAGTATGACGGTCACGGCTGGTATGGATGACATTTGCTTACTATCTCGTGATGACGGACGCAGCGGTTTGTTCGCATCGCTTGTATCACATCGCTCTATGCCGACCAGCAGATTGACCGCGGGCTCTGTGTAACGGAGGAAAGGCTGCACGAAAGCTTAACTTTGAAGTAGCACCGAGGCAATAATGCATCGAAACGGGCACTTGGTCGCTGCTGACGCGAGTTCTGCTTTCGAGTCTTCTAGTCTGGCTGGTGTCCATCCTAGTGAAGCTCCACTCCGATATCAGCTCATTTCGTCCCGATGGCAGCCACACAGCGCCGGATTCAGACACCACTTGTCCCGTCCAGCTGCGACCGTCGTCAGCCGGCGCACTTCTACTTGTTGTATTCAGGCGCTGGATGGTCTTCAAGGTCTGCACATTCTCTGTCGAACTGCCAGCTTCGCTCCTCTGCACAACGCAATTGGCACCGTTCATGCCCCATCGAAATCTCGTCTACGATCGTTAGAGAGACCAGACCGACCGTGGCCCATTCTGCCGTTAGCAATGGCCGTGCCATGGCTCTGCCTTCCGACGTTGGGGCTACTGTTGGTTCACGTGGCTCTCCATGCAGTAGACGCCTCCTGCGCTGCCGGCTCGACGACACTCACGACCGAGGACTGTACCGGATGCGGCGACTACGACTTGTGTCTGGGTTTCACGTCCGCGGCGAGCTGCTCGGGCTCCGAATGCGAGACCGACGCGGACTGCACGTACCAGTGCTTAAGTGTCGACTCCAGTTCCGAGAAACTGGTCGTGCTCATTGAGTTCGGCGACTACAAAAGCGACGAGGAACTCGCGGCGGGAGGATACACCGCGTCCGACTTGGCAGGGTACCCGGACGAGACGAGCGACTGGCCCTCCGTCTCGAACGACCAGGCTACGGCTATTGGGAAAATCAGCGTGGCCTCCGCAGTGACCACTTTGTACGTTGAGTGCTTTGGCTTGGAGTGGGTGGACAAGAGATCATTTTTTAACAGTGTGTGTGTAGCATCGTGTCGGGCGGGAGTGCCGCTGTGGAGTACCCCAAGGGCAAGGTCTCCAGTATGATCCTGTCGGCCAACATGATCTCGACGGCCACGTCGGTGACCAGCGTGGGGCTTATGAACTTGGGACTGGTGAACCAGATCGACACGCTGTCGGCTTTCGTCCCGACGTCGGTGGAGTCTCTTGACCTCAGTAACACGCTGCTCACGACGTTCCCCGCGGAGCTGAGCACGCTGCAAGTACTCAAGGAGCTGTACGTGGCTGTACTGATAGACAACACTTGAGCGTAGTGGCTGACTAGTGTTCCTGAATGTGTAGAGTTCTAGACGACAACTACGTGACGTCGGTGGACTCTGCGAACGGAATTGACTCCATCACCACACTGTAAGGCCCTGCAGGAGCTAGGCTCGATGTGTGAGACACTCTAACCTTTGATGTTGGCTTTGATATTAATGCAGGAGCTTGCAGAACAACAACATCGACAACTTCACGGCCGTTTTCTCCAAGCTCGAGACTTTGTACGAGCTACTAGCAACGCCAAACAAGGCCCACACACGCTTATCTTTGTTCCTTCTGCTCTGATTTGCAGGTACCTGGGCGACAACAACTTGACCAGCGTCCCAAGTGTCATCTACAGCTACTCGAACCTGCAGAAACTGTACGTTCACTTGCTCTCTAAAGGCTCAAAACTGTCCTAACACGTCGTTGTCCTCTCTGACGGCAGAAATCTGACTGGCAACCCGCTTGCCTCTCGAGACTTTACGAGCGACGAGGCCAACTTCTTGAATGGCCTGGAGACACTGGGGCTGTCTGCGTCTGACTTTACTGTTGACTCGGACTGCTCAAGAGAGGGCTACGTCTTCGATGTGGCTGTGTGCATTACGGACGATGGTTCATTATCGGTTAGCGCTTCGACGAGTGCTGGTACCGTAGCGCCAAGCTCGGCTGAGTCTGATGGATCCGACACAACTACCACCAGTACGTCCTCGTCTTCATCGTCATCAACGGGGATCATCGTGGGGATCATATGTGGAGTCCTTGTGGTGCTATTCGCCGCGTTCATCTTCGTCATCCACCGACGAAAGGAGAAGAAGAAAGTCGACGTCTCGATCGCAAGCGATACTGTTGGATACAGCGATCATTTCTCAGGCACGGACACCTGGCGCCAGCACATTCTGCAGGAGCGAGGTCGAAGAACTTCCAGCGATGTAGGCATCCCCATCGTGAGGCCATCCAGCGAGGTGTCGATGGGGATTCCAACGTTGACGAACGAGCAGAACGAGAGCTCCGAGGTGCCTGGACCCGGTACGACCGCAGTTTCGAGTATCCCTTCGTTTGTGTCGACAGAGGAGGCCGGCTCAAAGGGAAAGCCGCAGCGATTCATGTCCATCTGGAACGATCTCGAGCTCCTGTCACTGCAGCTTCGTGCGTCTGCGATCAAGGACCTCAAGCCTCTTGGAAGTGGCGCTTATGCTACCGTCTGGTTAGTGCGGTACAGGAATTTGCAGCTTCTCGCGTCCAAGCGGCTTCGCCCAGAGAGGCGGACGAAGAAACACACAGCAGCTTTCGTGGAGGAGATCAAGCTTATAGCCAACTTTGACCATCCGAACCTTGTGAAACTTATTGGAGCCGCCTGGACGGTCGAGACGGATCTTCAGATGCTTCTCGAGTACATGGAAGGAGGCGATCTGCGACGATACCTGGCAGATCCGAACACCCCCGTTGGCTGGACAACCACCAAGTTCAATATCGCCATTGACGTCATTGAGGCGCTCGTGTATCTGCACTCGTTCGTGCCTGCACTGGTCCACCGCGACTTGAAGTCCAAGAATGTGCTGCTCTCGGCCGACATGGAAGCCAAGCTCAGTGACTTTGGGACGTCGCGGTTCAGGTCGTCCGATAAAACCATGACAGGCGGAGTTGGTACAGGCCGATGGCTCGCTCCTGAGGTCATTCGTGGCGACTCAGACTACGGCCCAGCTGCGGACATCTACAGCTTCGGTACGCTGCTCACGGAACTCGATACGAACCAGATCCCGTACGACAACGTGCGAGCCTCCAATGGCAAGATCATGTCTGACCTGACGATCCTACACCGAGTAGCGACTGGAAAGCTGCATCCCAAGGTCCGAGCTACGTGCGGAAGGGCACTTACTGATCTGGTGGAGCAATGTCTCGTCGAAGACCCGAATAAGCGGCCAACAGCTCCTGCCATTGCGTACGAGCTTCGAGTGATTCAGCAGGAGATGGCAAGCTCCCTCTAGACGAAGTACTAAGAAGTAACTATAAAGAAAATGTGATGTGAGAAGTGTACACGAGTGCAAAAGGTTTGGTAAGTTTTCAAAAAATGTTGAAAGTTGCGTGCTCATCTTCGATCACCCTCAGATGCAACGGAGCAACGAACTGCTTACTGACTCCGAGCAACCATTTGAAACCAATTGATCGATCACACACAGTTTCCATGCTAGTGCGGTAGCTCCCCGGCATTGGCAAGTCGATTGCACGCCAACACGAACGTCGTCTCTCTCAACTCTCAACACCACAGCAACCATCTCGGGATTCTGGTCGTCTTGAGAAGAAAACAGATGCTAGCGCAGCAGAAAGCTGGTGCTCGCGAAGCTCCAGGACGAGCTCTGGCTGCAACAAGAAGTCAAAAAGGCTGTGCGGACCCAGTTGGGTGCGTGTCCGAGCAAAGAAAACACGTTGCGGCTTGTCCAGGATCTACGCGACCAGGTTTGTGTTGTACTTTCCAACTTTCGGAGCCAAACTCGTTCTCAGCTGGTCGGTTGCGCTTGGCCTTGTTCAGATCGCAGCTACAACAGCACTTCGCCTCGCGCATGCTGAAGAGTAAGTTGGTCGGTCCAACGTGAAAATGTTGCAAATCTCACCTGCTGATGTTGCTCTGTAGCCCCGACCGAAAACTGCTGCACTTCCGGAAAGAAGACAAGGCGGAGACATCATAACACGTACCTCGTCGTCAACAGTAAGTGAAGCCTCGATATCTTCCACACGTGAGCAAAAGCTCACGATAAGTTGTTCTCTTTCAGGTGATCGTACGTCCATTTTCCGAACTCGCAGCCATGCGCCTGCAAAAGCGGTAAGCAACGGGGGATACAAACACCGGAGGAACCCTAGAGCAGTGCATTGTCCGTCTCCTTTGAGTTGTTGCTCGGTAGAATTCGTTAACCGGATCCTTTCAGACATCCAGCGTGAATTTCACCTTCCGTCCTGGTCCTACCTTCCCAGCTCCAGCCATTTTGCGTGTCGGAGTCTCATACACTGAGGCCGACAGAGGCTCCAGGAGCTCGTCTTCACTGTCGCTCATGCCGTAGATCTCATCCACCCGCTTCGACGTGAGATGGTTGATCTTGTCCATCACCGGTCGGACAGACAACTCCTGAATCAGCACAGCCCCGTGGCTGCCAGCAACACCAAGTTCCGAGTTGGCGACTGGCACGCCAGTATCGTCGCTGGGCGTCACTGGTACAACCCCGTTCCTCGTCAACGCGTTACGCTCGAGCGACGGTGCACACGTCTCGGTTGGCGCATAGTACCGTGAAGACGGCACTGGAATTCTGTCCATAACTAACCTTCCGCCACGGCCAATGCGCCCTCGGCATCTGTACTTGGGCGGCTGCTGGAAGATCGCAGCCATGAGTTTAGACGGCGACAGCGGGTACGACGGGTACACCGGCCCATTCAGTTTCCGTGGCGAGCCGTCCGTATCTGTCGAGTCCTCCATCACGAAGTTCGCCGACGTGTCGTACTCCATGAACGTCGGCGCAATCTGTGGACCTTCGACCGCAGCGCCAGCCTTCGCCGTTTTGGCATCAGCTCCAGGCCTCGAGTCTCCCGAGGCGGCTTCGCTGCCGTCTGTTACGCTGCCGTTCTCGCCCTCGCAATTTTTCTTCTTCTTCTTCTTTTTCTTCTTGTGGCGTTCACGCTCTTCGTCCACGGGGATGGCGGGTTTGCGCACAACGGCGTTAGGCCCGCGGTTTGTGAGCTCATGCTCGGCCTGGCGTCGGATCTCGTCCAGGAAGTCGAGCTGCAGCCTCTTGGCTCGTTCTCGACGGCCTACGAGATCCAGCAGACGCCGCACGCGTTCGAAGTCCACGCGCAGCTGCTGCAGCTTGCGGAAGCCCTCAAGGTCGTTCTTGCGGTGTTTGCGCAGCTTGTATCGCTCCTTCTCACGCGGCCGGAAGACGGCGTGTGGGTTGGTGTCGTTGAGCGGAGTCTGCGGCCAGAAACGACGCAGCAGCGGACGCCGCAGCTTCTGGCGCTTGGCCGCCCAGTACGCGTATACGTCGGACGTGACGCGGTTGAGCGGCGTCTTGTGCAGGCCCAGCCTCTTGGCGAACACGTCCTCGGCCTCGGCCTGCGTCATGACGTTCGGATTCAGCAGCGCCGAGGCCTTTTCCAATGCGTCCAGCATCTGGGCGAACCGTTCTAGTGAGAGCTGGTAGCGTGGGTCGCCGTCCTGGCCGTACTTGGGATGGCGTCGCAGCCAGCGCATATCATCGAGGTCCAGGTCCACTTCGACGTCCTGCGACTCCGGTCCTAAAGATATTAATTCCGATCCTGCAGGATCTTCATCTCTTGGCAGGGCCTGGAAGCGCACGTAGGACGTGGGTACGTCGAAGTCTGCAGGAACCGACGTGTCATAGGTTGGAACTGGTAGGATCACGGGGATCGGGATGTCCTTCTTGCGACGCTTGGTCTGGCCACCAGCCTGCTGACGAGCTTCGAGGCTCTGCAGGATAAGATAGAGCAACATGGGTATATTAGGTGTCTGGTAGGACGAGTTAGGACGGGCCAGAAAGCTTTACCGCCACGAGTTGCTGGAACGTCGCGTGAGGCTGGGAGGATCCCCCAGCGCCGTCGTCATCTGCGTCCAGGTCCTCCTCCGTGCGGATGATGCGCATGCGCGCGTGCACATCGATCTGGCGCGGACGCAGGCTCGACCGCCTCATGCTTGCCAGGGGGAAGTTCCACAGAAAATAAAAATTAATAATTAGGTCGTGGGGTACAGTGTGCCATATGTATATTGTACAATTATTCACCAATAACTGGGCAATGCATAATGGACTTGCATGACCGGCGGTAGTCTTGCCGTTAGTATGATTCTAGCTGAACCTCGAGCCGTCCTGCAAACTTGTCGTTATTCATGAGCAGCAGCTTGTGGGTGAGCGTGTGACCGACTGTGAGGTGGGGGAACGGCATCATCCCCACGGCGATCCGCTCGGTAAGACAAGAAAGTTAGTCGTAGCCATTTCGAAAATTCAGGACGTACAAGTTTGCAACGTACTCGAGAG
>JAABLK010000125.1:6772-20720 GCA_012295415.1 Phytophthora chlamydospora | reverse complement strand
ATACTGCTCTATCTACAACGTAAAAATGCCCGTGCGTCATCTGCATTTTCCTGACGGCATAAAAAGATTTTTCAGGATTTAGTTTTTTTTTTATGAAGTGACTTTGTCTATGTATGATTCTAGCAACGCATAAAATCGAACTTCACAGGTCTGCGCACCACACCAAACGCCTTCCTGAAGCGCATCAATTCAATGGCAACGGCGACCGAGGCCGAGCGCCTGCGCGCCAGCGGCTTCAAGCGCATCTTGGTGCGGTTGGACGAGGCCACGCGCCGCAAGTACTGCTGCCGTGCGCTGGAGGAGGATCTGCAGCGCGTCGTAGGCCAGGCCGCGGCCTGCGAGGCCGCCATGAAGCAGGCGCAGCAGGTTCAGGACGCGACGCGGCGACTGGAGGCCGGTCCTAGGACGGCGGCAGTATCGGCGGGAGTTTTGGGCCAGTTAGAAGCGCTGCTGGGAAAGTTGGACCATGCTACAAACAGGTTGGGCAGTCAGGATCCTGCAGTGAAACAGGAGCAGGACGGGAAGGACCACGACCAGGCCAGGACGCTGGTCAAACATATCCTACAGGACCAGGACGCTGACAAGGCGTCGGCTCAAGTGAAGAGGCTGGAGAAACTCATGCCTATCCTGCAGGACGGATATGAGAAGCAGGTCAAGTGGTGGAAGAAGCACGTACAGAAGGCCGTGGACCATGCAGTGACGCTGACGCTGCAGGACGGAGAGAAGGCAGCCCATGCAAAGCTGAGACTTTCCAGGACGGTGAAGAAGATTGCGGCCAAGAGTCCGGACCTGCTAGATTGGAGTCGGTATGTATGTAGGACGGAGATTGTATTTTGTGGGGAAGTTAGGACTGAAAGAGGATTTATTATCTTTGCAGGACTGTGGAGAAGAAGCTGAGTGCAACACGAGAGAAGAAGAAAGGAAAGGAGGCAGCAGCTGAGACCCCTGGTAAGAGCAAGAGGAAGCGTGCGATCGCGCTGCCAGATGACGGCGAGACGGCTAGGACGGAGGCTTCTCCAGCTACGAAGAAGACTACGGCTGAGAAGGAGAAGAAGGGCGATCCGTCGCACAAGGCGCGGGCCTTGCTGCACCGCTGCTCGAAGGAGATGCGCACGCTGCGCGACAAGTTCGAGCTGGGCGCGTACGACGTGAATTTGAGTCGCATGGTGAAGCTCGTGGACTCTTTGTGGCCTGGAATCGACCAGGCGGAGGTCAACGCACTCACCACGGCGCTGTTCACGCTCGTGGAGACGGTGGAGAAGGTGGTGAACGTCGATAAGCGCCGAGACCGCCTCGTGTGCCTCGAAAGCGTCCTGGGCGTCGTGCGACTCACCGACAAGTTGACGCTGACGGGGAGACAAAAGACGATGGTGGAGGAGTACGCGGCCAATTGCCGCCAGTCCCTGGAGCAACTGAACCGGAAGTCGCAGAGTGGAAAGCACGCGTCCACAGCCCCTACGGGTCAAGCTGCAGCCCCTACCCCACCGCCAGCGACTGCAAGCGCCCCCGCTCTTAAGACGGCTCAAGACACGCAGACCGCGTGGCCCAAGACACATGTACGATTCGGTTAGCTTGGAATGTCGAGTAGATTAGAGCCATCGGAACACGAAGCCGACACTTTTGAGCTGCTTTTTCGCCTAGGACAGATACAAGCTGCTCGCGAACACCACGTCCCGCTTGATCGCCTCGGAGGCGACCTCCATCTTGCGGTAAAGCTGCGGGTCGCCGATGACGCGAGCAGCGTTGCGTACTTCGCGGCAAACCTCATCGAGACGCGTGATGCAGCGCACAATGGAGCCTTCCTGGACGTCCGTGAGCTCGCACAGCTGCTTGAACGGCATCCCGCGTGCCCACTCGTAGACGACCTCCATCAGGCCAAAGTTGAGCGCGCCCTTGCAGTAGACAGCCGGATCGATCTCGAGATGTTGCTCTAACTGGATGAGACCGAGCGACTCGGCGATAGCCTTGACGACTTCGCGCGCGTCCTCCAGCGTGGGGGTCAGCGTGGGCTCGTTCTGTGACTTCTCCTGGAAGATCAGCGCGGAGAGCACGGCCACGATCTCCTCAGGCTCCAGATTGGCAAGCACGTTCTCGAAGATCATCTCGGTCAGCACCAGCTCTTCGCACGTGTTGATCTCGCAGGCCACGCGGCCTTTAACCTGTACAACGCCGTCCTCGGAGATGTACCCGAGGCGTTTGAGCACGCTCAGTCGCTGCTGGAAGTCAGGGAAGAGCGAGAGGGAATCGTTCGACAGCTCCCGCGTCATTCGCACCAAGTAAGCCTTGAGCTTGAAGATCTTCTCCACTTTGCCCATGACACGAGAGACCGACGGTGAGTCCGTCGCGCACGGATGGCTCAGAACCATCGAGTAGAGCTGCTGCCACTGAGAGTAACCCGTCGCGACTTCGAGGTCATTGACCTTGAGTTCGCCCATCAGGTCGACGTACGCGATCGCGGCTTTCTGGGTCGACGCGGCGTCCTTCTCGAGCTGCGTCAAGAACTCGATGCTGCTTGCCAGCTCCTTCTTCGACGAGCTGGCGACGAGAGTCTTGGTGTTGACTTGTGCAGCAAAGACCGACGTCACGCTCTCGACGCAGCTTTCCGGCACTTCCAGCACCGCGTATTTCCTTCCAAGCAGCGTGGCAGTCGCCGGGGCTGTGAGCTCGGCGCTTTCTTGGCTCTCAGACTTGCCCTTCTTGCCCATCCGTCCAAACATTCGATCGTCGTCGTCCTTCTTGCTACGTAGCATCCGTCCACCACCGAAAAGATCGCGAGGATTCTTCTTGGCTGATGAAGCCTCCACCTTGGGAGGCTCGTAGTCATCCGGACACAGCGCGAGGACCATAATGGACTTGAACACTCCCTTCCGGCTGGCGTCGGAGGATATTGAGCTCTGAAGCTCCGTCTCAAACGAAAGCTTCGACCGGGCAGCTCCACTGTCCCCCACCATGGCAGCATTCGTACGCACTACCAGCGCCAGTTGATCCGACGACAAGCCCTTGACGTTGAGAATGACGACTCGACCCGGCGCGATCGCGTTCTTGGCGGCTTGGATGTTGTTTGCAAGCAACCACTTGGTCAGCTTCTTCTCCAGGTCCCGCTTCTCGCGCTTGAGCTGGTAAAACTCCTGCATCTGCTTGAGTTCGCCACTAGCTTCCAGATGCGGGTAATCTTCGATGAGCGCGCGTTCTAGCTGCTGCAGCAACGCCTTTCCTTTCTGAATCAACTTGGGGATGTTCTTCGAGGCCAACGCCTTCTGCGTGTGGAACTCCGAGAACGAACGCTTCATCATGTCCTCCACGGTCAGCACCTCCACTCGCAAGAGGTTCAAGATCATGTTGTACGTCAAGCGGAACTGACTGGAGAGCGATGTGGCCTTCCCTGCCAGCATTGTACGCAACGACGTCGGCTCCGGAACGTCGTTCCAGCACGCGATGATGACGGTACCCACCGAGTCCAGACCACGACGGCCAGCACGGCCAGCCATCTGCGTGTACTCGCCAGGCAGAAGATCGCGGAAGTTCTTCCCGTCGTGCTTGCGGATCCCGTTAAACACAACCGTACGCGCAGGCATGTTGACACCCATGGCGAACGTCTCGGTGGAAAAGAGAACCTTGACAAGGCCACGTCCGAACAGGATCTCGACCATCTCCTTGATGATCGGGAGCAGGCCACCGTGGTGAACGCCGACGCCACGCTTGAGCATTTCCTTCAGCTTTAAAACCTGCGGAAGCTCACGATCCGATCCCTGGAGTCTCTGCACGCTTGTCTCCAGGAAGAGGTGGATCTCCGATCGCTCGGAGGGCGTACTGAGGTCCAGTTTGGCCAGCTTGTCGGCGCTTTCTTCGCACAGGCGCTTGCTGAATGCAAACACCACCACCGGAAGCAACGCCTTGTCCTTCAGAGTGTTGATGAGCTTGGTCCATTCGCCTTGGTCCCCTCCTGAGGTTCGAATACTACGAGCGTTGGCACTGCTTCCACCGCCACGAGCAACGGCCCTGCCCCCTCGACCGCCCTTGGACTTGTCTGAAGCAGGAGAAATCTTCGCCTTCGCTGCGCCGTGAGCATTCGGGAGATACCCAGCGGCGGCATCGTACAACTTGAACAATTCCTTTCCTGCGTACAAGAAATGCTGGAGAGGAACCGGACGCTTGTAGGTAGAAATCACATGGATCTTCTGCTTCTTGGTCCGTCCGATCCAGTCCGAGAACTCCAAATGGTTTGGCGTAGTTGCAGACAGGAACACCATGCCAATGTGTTCAGGAAGCATGATGATCACCTCTTCCCACACGACGCCACGCTCGCTGTCGTTGATGTAGTGGATCTCATCGAAGATCACCCACTCGATGTCTCGGATAATGTCGGCACCGCGATAAAGCATAGAGCGCAAGATCTCCGTCGTCATCACAAGACAACTGGCGTCGGGATTGATGCTGACGTCGCCCGTGATCAGCCCGACGTTGTCAGCACCGAACTTGGTACGGAAATCGCGGTACTTTTGGTTGGAAAGCGCCTTGATGGGCGACGTGTAAATGGTACGCGTCATGTGCTTCTGGGACATCGCAATCGCGTATTCCGCGACCACAGTCTTACCAGCTGAAGTGTGCGCTGCTACAAACACGCACTCATGACGTTCGAGGTGAATCACGCACTCCTTCTGAAACACATCCAGCTCAAAGTCGTACTTCATGGCCATTTCCGGCACCTTCTCATGGAAGTTGCGCACGTCGACGCTAGCCATACTGGCCCACTCAGACGTTGGGCTTTTACGCTTCTGTAAAGTAAGAGCGGTCGAGTCAGTGAAGTCCAGAATCGTCTCCAATTCCGCCTCGGGGTCGTCAATCCCGCCATCATCGCCCGACGATCCTTCAGGCCCTGACTTGGTCTTGTTAGCATCGTCTGGTGCTCCAGATCCGCCGTGATTGTCGTTCTCAGGTGTCTTCTCGCTCGTTTCCTCCTGCTCGTCGCCTCCAACGGAGAATCCTAGCTCCATCAACTCGCCATCGTCCTCCATCTCTCGGAGCAGCTGATCTAATCCCACCGTAGCGTTCTCGTCATTCTGCCTCATGGCATTCGCTGCCTTCTCGTCTAACACAGCGCTCCGAACGGCTGCCACATGATCCTGATCCGCCACTGCTTCAAAGTACGGCTTCAATAACGACTTGGGGTTCACGCCCACCGTCTCCACTTCCAAATGTTCTTCCACTTCACAGTTCTCGATCTTCTTCACGTCTTCCACCGTCAAGCATCCATTGATGCCTGGCACATCGAACACGAGACTTTCCAGCATCTTTTCATCAACATCTGCGTCCCCAAGAACCAGTAAGTTCCTGCTCTGCTCCTGCTCCTTCTGCAGTAGTTTCTGCATGGGTGAAAGCGCTTCTTCCTCCTTCTCCGAATCTAACTCAGCTAAGGAGTCTCCACCTGGTGCGAAAGGCTTGTTACTCATCGTACCCCTCGCATACTCGTCCTGCTTGGTCAGTGCACTGCTGAATCCTGCGTCTGCTCCGGCTCGAGAGACATCCACAGGGCGAAACTCATACTGTATGTTCATAGGATCCTTCACGATAGATTCGCGTTTGGGTACGAGCTCCTGGCGCGGCGCGGACATGGGCATCTGCGCCAGTAGGCGGCTCTGCGGCACCGAAACCTTGGAGTTACGTTCTGAGTTACTGTCCTTCCAGCCGCGCGGGAATGGCCCCAGACGCTCCAGCGCGAACAGCGGGTGCGCCACCTTCTCCAGCTCCTTCTGGACGGTCGATCGATCCCCGTAGGGTGACGTGAGGCGTGCGCGGGGAAGTGCAAAAGGAGCGGTACGTTCGGAGGAAGAGTGGGGCACGATTACCACCGCCTCGGGCGCCAACGAGGACGCCGACAGTACGGAGAATTGGTCCAGCGCAGCATTAGACGAAGATGAAGCCGTAGATCCAGTGGATGAGGCTGCAGACTCGGCGTTCAGCCGCGCCAGCTCGGCCAGGACACGCTCCACAGCTGCCATCCCAAGCGTATCCAAAAATTGTATTTGTTTGTCAATTTTCAAATTAGTGTCATTTTTACAGTTTATTATTGCCCATATTTTGATAATTGGAAATATGACGGCGGCGGACGAGGCGGAGGAGCTGGCGCTGCGCTGCTGCGTGTGCGGCACGTCGGCCGAGGACGACAGCAACTACCTCAACACGAAGATGAAGATGCTCATCTCCAAGTGTGGCCACCGCTTGTACGTACGCTTCTGCTGTGAGCGATTTTAGCGGGGTGCATTCCTAATTAGATGTTTTGCGGCCCAGCTGCGACCACTGCATCAAGCGCGAGTTCCAGCACCAGCGCGAGATCGCGTGTCCCGCGTGTCAGAAGCCCGTCAAGAAGTCGCAGCTGCAGGACAAGACCATCGAGGAGCTCAACTTCACCAAGGAGACGTCGGTGCGCAAGAAAGTGACCAAGGAGTGAGGATCGTATGACTATCGAGGGGTAGAATGGTATGGGAACTCATAATTTCGTCTGACTGCTAGCTACAACAAGACCGAGGACGACTTCGACACACTGGATGAGTACAACGACTACCTCGAAACCCTGGAGAACCTCAGTACGATGCGGTCGGAGTATTATTGTTGTTTTCTTCGATGTACTGATGCTTTTTTGTGTAGTTTTCGACCTCGTGTATGGCGACGAGATCGAGAAGGCAGCGGCGCAGAAACAGTGGAAACAGTACCGACAGGAGAACGCTATTGCCATTGCCACCAATGATGCCAAGAAGGCGGACGAGGAGCGCCGCATCGCCCAGCTGATTGCGGAGCAGCAGAGGCTCGCGGAAGAGCGGCGGCAGCTGCAGCAACGTGAAGACTCGCAGTTCGAGGCCGATCTCGAGCGCCAAAAGGCTCAACTCATGGAAGTGGCGCTGGGAGAACGAGAGGAGAGTGACGTCTCCAAGATGCGAGTCACGACCACGGCCATCCCGATCGACCAGGCGGTGACGGCCGAGATGGAGGCTGCGATGATGGGCTTCCAGCCCGGCGTGGTCGGCGGACCCCAGCCGGTTCCGGTTCCTGGAGGTAAACGTGGCCCCAACTTCGGCGTCAACGAGTCCAAGAAGCTGCGTCGTCAGCAGCAACTGGCAGGCGGGTACGACCCTGACTTGTCCTTCAAGCGCAACCGGAGTGAGGCCTGGTGCGGTATCTACTTCCACCCCGTTGATAGGAAGAGCGAGGGCGACGGCCCTGCCCCGATGGAGATCTGCTAAGTGGAGCGTGAGGGTAGGCTGGCAGCAGGTACGCTTCAAAGAGAATACTTATAACTAACAATTGAGCCGAGAAAGGGGCGCCAACGCCTTCGATCATAAGGCAACATCTGCTTCGTTTTCTCAACTTTTACTCAAAACCGAGCGACCTCCTTCAGACTTGGCGACAGTTCTTCAGTCCCACATCACATGGCGAAAGATATCACGTCGAGAGAAGTCGAAAATGATCTCAACGATTGCTAGCGGCAGGTTCCTCACCATTGGAACGCTCAGCACAGCGAGGCGATGCTGGAACGGGAGTTCTTCGTAGCCCAGCCACTTTCCATCATGGTGTTTTCCAAACTGGTATCGAATGTCTTGGGTAACAGTGTCGTTTCCTCTCAGGGTGAGTGCGAGGTGTCGAAGTGTCTTGTTCCGTAGTAGCGAGGCGTGAAGCGACCTCAGAATCCTGCTCTCCGGGCCGGTCGGGTTATCCTCAAGATGCAGCACCTGAAGATTGCCAATGGCGTCGCACTCGGGGTCTCCTAGCAGATTGAAGAGCTCTTCCTGGCTGGCTGGACTGATGTGGTTGTGAGCAGCTTTGAGTGTGCGAAGGTGGCAGTCCTCCCGTCGGAAAGCTCTCGTGATCGGTGCAATGTCAGTCAATTCACACAGACCAAGATCCAGAGTCGTCAACAGTGGGCACGCTTCCAGGATAGCAGCCAGTGTCCGGCTTGCCAACGGGTTATTGCGCAAATGCAGCGTTTGCAGTGACTGTCCGACCGTCCCAAGCCACTCCGGTAACACTTGATCAAGAGGCTCTACGTCCGACGGGCCCCTGAGATCACCGTTACGACTAACCCATAAGTTGCTTGAAGCTGTTTTCACTGCGTCCATCGTGAGTGATTTCAGCTTACAGCCGCCTTTCTCGGAGTCATCGAAGTACTCGGTCTCGCTTCTCAGCTCCGTTTGGCTGATCTTCGAGTTCTTGACGTACAATTTTCCATACGCAGGAACCAGAACGCAAGTCCAGGATGCTCCGGTCTCCAAGGATTTACACCATAATTCTTCTCGAATCGTCAATGCTGGTCCCTGCTTGCCTTCCGCGCGCTTTATCACGTCTCGAGGCACTTCCAAGCGAGTGCCTGCTGGTAGGAGCACCCAATGGGCCTTCCCATCATGACGGCGGTGAGAGGACTTGTCGTTCTTCTGTTTCTGCATCAAATACGGTGCAACATCTGAGGATTCGAGAAGGCTGCGCACAAGCTGAACGTCTTCCTGGCGTAACACGCAGTACGAAAGATCCAAACTCTCGATACGACTTCTCGAGTGGGGATGGAAAAGGCCGAAAGCGAGCCAAAGCCACGAATCTCTTCCCTCAAACCATCGCAGTGACAAGTTGCGAACTCCCCATGTACGCCCACCGTCGTGAATCGCAGAAAAGAGCGACGCAAGCTGGAAAACACTCAGCGTGCTGGAGCCTAAACAGAGTTTTCTCAAGGATGTTCCAGCGGCTTCGCACTTTCCATTTCCATTTCCAGCGAACGTGTACGAGAAGCACGCGGCCACTAATTCGCAGAACGACCGCATGAAGCGTTTGGATGTTTTTGCATTGAACACCCAGTCCAGTTTCAATTCACTGACTGAAAGCGTCGGGAGGGTCATCATCTGAGCTAATGGAGCCAAATCGCGCTCTGAAACCATGGTTTCACTCAGATCCAAGCACCGAACTTTAAAGCAAATCGTCGAGGGGTTTGTAGTAGACCCTCTTGGTCCAGAAGCTGCCTCTATAATATCCTTGACTCCAGTCGCACTGTTCATCATTCGAAGTCGACTCGCCGAGAAGTTGAGGTCGATCTCCACCGTTTGTTGCTGGGGCGAGGAAACTCCCACCCTACTCAGAAAAGCCTCGACACGTTGATCCGCCTGCCGAAAGATTCCGTTAGAATCGGATGTCAATGCTTGCGAAAGAAGACCCAGCAGGTCGTCTGTGAACTTCACTTTTGGAAACATCAGCCGGAACTTTGGCATCTCACGCACATCACCAGCACCAATTTCCGGAGTCAACCATTGCTTTCGTCGGCCGCGCTGTCGTGCTTCAGAGAAGTATTCACCTCGTGGGGGAGCACCACAAACGTCGTACAGCACGTGCATCCAGAAGTGTGGGTTACTGCGCCAAGAGTATCCTGGACAGGATGCCACGAGGCTCAAGAAACGAATTGCCACAAGTTTGTCGCGAGCCTTGTGTAAGAACACGTCGTTGCCAGCCCTGAGACGCCCAGCCAAGCTGTTGGCGTTGCGCGTATCCGCATCAGTAGGACTGGAGCGAGCTTGAGTGCTGCCATCGGTTGCGTCTGCGTCGGCTCGGAAAATCACCACAATCCAGGGAATGGGCGTCGACCGTGACTCGTCCCGGAAGTCAGCAGCTTCCCTTGGCGCGAGGTGCAAGTCCCCATTCAGGCACGCACACGCATCGGTAACGTGGCGTCCCATTGTCTTGGCGGCCCACTTGGGCGTTCCTCTCGGCTGTGGTCTGGTCATATTCGTTCTCTGGGCAAGACCTGCTTGATTCTTATGGGACGTGGCGGAGAATTCACAGAAGGTAAGTACCAGACGTAGGAGTCCAATAATGAGTTTCCCCATGCCGGATTCCAGGCTTCTTGCAACGTTGTTGTCGGTGTATTATTGCAGCCCTCCTATTGTATTGTATATTGGTTCGAAGGTGCTTCATTCCATGAGATCCAAGTCACTCTCGTCCACAGGAATCTTGTCCATGGTCGTCTCGTTGAGCTTGCCAGCGAGATCGGCGATACGCTTGGGGATCCCCTTCGTGGCTCTCAGTGCCGGGTGTGACGCAATCAGCTCCAGCTTATCAGTCGAGTTCGAAGCGCGCGCGTGCTTGAGTTCTTCAACGCGAATAGGCCGACTCATTAGACTCACCAGCATCATCGTGGAGTTCTTCATATCGAACTTGGATAGCGTGTATAAACGCTCTCCGTGCCCGCGAACGGCACCATCGGTACAGATCGACGTGCGCGATGTAAGAACAATCTTCAAAGACGCGTTATTCGTCAGCAGGTCCGACAGGAACGCGCGGAAGCGGTCACGCCGGGAGTCATTGCGCAAGAGGTAGTCGCATCCATCCAGAACGAGAAGCATCTGCTGGCTGTTGGATTCAATCCGCCCCTTGTGCTGCTTCAGATGATCCGAGACCATGACCTCTAATTTGCTCAGGACGCGGCACTTTCCGCTCGCGATGTTGATGTTTCGGCGCATCATGCCCACGTGGTCGTCCATTTCGTCTTGAGCGAGCTTGGCCACGGAAAAGATGCGGACGCCTCCTTCCGAAGTAATACGCGGTCCAACATAGTTTGCTACCGCGTGGGCTACCGCCGTCTTCCCGATGCCTTCCTCGCCACAAATCGTCACAAGACGCGTAATGCGCGACTGAGTCATCATTAGCGCCAAGCAGATTTTGTAAACTTCGACGGCGCGGTTGCAAAACCCTTGGCACATTGCCGGCAAGTCGTCGAACCACAGCTTCGGGTATCGTTTCGATTTCATGGGCCCGAGGTTCACAGTACTGCTCGACTCAACAGCAGCGAGCGGGAAAATGATTTCCGAGTGATCCCCATCCTCTGGAAGCAACATGAATTTCTCAGCAACAGCCATGGGCCCTCGAATGTTTGGACTCTTTGCAACCGATTGCTGCGCAATAGTAAAGCTTGCTCCCACCGACTTGCCGGTAGCGAGGGCCAGGTAAAACGCGCGCGTGAATTCAATTGCCGCGTAGTCTTCGATCTTCTGGTTAGTGCGAACGCCAATGACGTGCGGGATCCCACACGACACGAAGGCGTACGCGAGCGGTGCAGAAGAGCAGGCAGACACGAATACGAGGCGTAACGTCGACTCGCCCACCCCTCCTGCTGAGAACAACTCTTGGAGCCCTTTGTGCGGGATCGGATGCACCAGCCCCATTCCGTCTTCAAAGTACAGGTGATTTTCATCCCCGTGGCCGGAGAAATGAAGAGCTCGGCAGCCAAGTGTAATCATGGCCCGGAACGTATCTGTGTTTGCAAACTTGGCGACCACGCTGATTTGCCTTGGACACTGGTATATCCTGGATAATGTTCCAGGCCCGTTGTTGCCGAACGCGTCGTTCATTGCCGCCGGTCGCTTCGCAAACTTGGACGCTTCTATCAGGCTTTTTTGTAGGATCGAGTACTCGCGCTTGACGTCCAGTTCAGCGATAGGATGGTACTTGCCGTGAATATCCTTCCCGACCAGCGGCGCCGAGAACAGCACTCCGAGCGTGTACTCCTGTAGGTTCGGCCCCTGCTGTGACTTGTCCTGCGATTCCGCCAGAATCGCTGGCTGGTTATTATTCTTGGTCCCTTCCTGTGCCCCTCGCACATGAGGATCTTCCACAACGTAGCCAAGCAGCACGTCTCCGTGTCGTGACGACAGCAGCGTGATCTTCTGTCCGTGAACGAGCTTGTACTTTCTGTTCTTGAGCACTTGCACTCCATCAATCCGAATGCCGTTGGTACTTTTATCCGTAATAAACACGGCCTGGCGATGGGTCTCCGGGTCCAGCGCCGTCTCAATGATACAGTGCGTCCTACTGAGCTTCACGGGGTCCACCCCCGACGTCTTTTTATCAAAAATCTTGGCAAAAGCATCTCTTCCAAGCGTCACGCGTGGCGTCAGCATCTGCATCTCGATGCGGTACAGCAAGAGCTTCTCCAGCGCGTTCTTCTGATTCACCGTGATGGCTCTCTCCACTTCGGGGTGCAGCACGAGCCGCATGAGACACAGCGCGGGGCTGTCTTCCAGCGTCTGCGTGCACTCCTGCGTGTTCTGCTGGGAGATGCTCATGGCCTCCAGCAGATTCTGCGAGTCTTCCCGCATCGCCTCGAACTGCTCTTCTCGGTGGTCCACGGCGTGGATACCCAGACTGCTGGACGTAGTGCCGTGCTGGTCCGCCAGCCCGTTCAGCTCCACGGTCTCGTAGGGCGCCACACGCGAGCGCTTATTGGGCAGCCCCCCAGCTGCCATCTCCGGCTCCTGCTCGGGGTCTCGCGCGCTGCGGACGCCCCAGGAGGAAGACAGGGTGGAGGCGGACGAGAAGCTGTCGCCCATCCTGGAGCTTGTCGAGGCCGTGAACATCTGCAGCACGGAAGAAGAGTTGGAGCGGAGGGCGCCGGGAGGTGCGCGCGTCACGGCTGGCGAGAGGCCGCCCAGCGCTTCCACGCGGCGCTTGCGAGTGCCAGAGTCCAGCGCGCCGTCCATGAAGGGGCGGAGAACGCCGTCGTCCATGATGCGGGCTGGTGGTTTCCCTTGGTGCGGAATCGGAAATGCGGCTGGCCGGTCTTTTTTGCGCAGGTGGGATGTGATTGGTTGAAATGCAAAAGTTGCAGTTGACCATACATTCGGCCAGTGGAAGAGAGGAAGAACGCGATTGGACGGTGAGTTGAAGTGCAAGATCCGAAGCGGAATGGCTACATGAGCGCAAGGTTTGCAAAGAGTGAGGACAGCGAACAACCAACCATTTTGTCGCCTCGGCGGTTTCGAGCGCTGTATTGGACGCGACTTTGCCATTGCAACAGAAGGATCTTGAGAGGTTGCCTATCGGTGGTGCTCCAACTTGGTCACGTCCAGGCAGCCAGCCAGCCACAGTCGTTATGCTTCGAAGTCAAATGCACTCGATCATGTTCTTGGTGATTTGTGGCGTCTCGACATGGGCCACGCTGTTCGGGCGACAGCAAAGTTCGCTCCATTTGAAAAAAAATTGAAGGCGAACGAGCCATGCTGTACATGTAGTTCTTCTGGTACTTGTATCCTAGCAGGAAAATATATTAGAAAAGTAAACTTCCGCTTTCAAATATCAACTGAAAAACGCTAGGGTCGCAGCAATAACCTCGTGGGGGGGATCTCGCTGTGGATTATTGGCCAAACTTCGGTGGTTTAACTGAATAGCTCCAATACAAATGCAAGTCGTTACGGTAGTGGAATCGCCCGAAATCACGTTATTCGATTCTCACTCGGCCATTACAGCGTCGTTGATTTATCTTCACAAAACAGAACATCATCACATCTGCGCATGCTAGTAGTTCTGGTACTTGTAGAAGAGCGTCCTCATGAGCGGATACTTTTCGGCTTGCAGCAGGCTGTAAACCTTGTCGTCGGAGAATTTGCGCTGGTAGCGCCAGCTGTAGAATCTCTTGTTACGATAGGTCGAGTCGCTGACCATCCTGCTGAATTTTTCGAGGTTGAAGTGTGCCCTCTCTTCATCACTGTCGTCGTCAGTGGCCGGCTTGTTCTTGTGATGCCCGTGGGTGCGCAGGAAGCGCTGATGAGGCTCGTTGTTCTTGTTCTCAGCAGCGATAGTCAGATCGGCGCCCGGGTTCGCAGAGAGTGCGTCACCGCTAGCCAGAAGAGTCGCCACAACAGCCGCAAGCAGGAGAAATGATAGACGCATGTTTCTTGTCGTCGGTCTTGGGGGCGATGCGTACTTGCAGGCAACTTGTGGAGTGAGAGCGAAGTCCACAAGCGGTTTGAGCTGAGACAGCATTCGTCCTTACGGACAACGCAGTTCGTGACTTAGTGCACATCCGAAAACTATCGCAGCAACATACCGATGGCGTCGCATTGCAGTTTTTATTAAGAGCTATACATATTGTAATAAGTATTGAAATTCAACATATTAAAAAGTACTGCAAGAATAGTTCTGC